>UYYF01000571.1:0-11625 GCA_900618365.1 Thelazia callipaeda
ATTTATGTGACATGGCTAGTGCTAGCTTGCATTCGTTTGTGTTTGAGTTTACATTCATTGGATATGTAAAGTGTGCATGTAAAAATGAATCATTTTCGTTGTTAGAAAAGCAAGTTGTAAGTAATTTATAAAAAGCTAAAAATGCGTTGAAAGTTAAGTTTACAATTTGATTACTTTCACTGAGTGGTTGTTTTGGTCAAAACACACAATTAATTCGTTTCATTCGCATAGATTGTATTACTGAGCGAAAAAAAAAGCAAAGGAAAGATGTGAAAATGATGATGAGACTGGTTGCTCCTCTTTCCATTGGGTAAGTGCTACTTTTTACTCATTAATTTTTTGATATTAGTTATCAGTAGAGTAGAAATGATTGAAATTTGACTATTGTCTATAGCAGTAATTATTCATTGAAATACAAAACAAAACATGGACACAATTTATTTTCCAGAAGTGCGCTTGCTGCCTTCAGATATCGTCGAAGTGAAAAGGTCGAAGACACACTTCAGGCTATTACATTGCTCAATCAGAATACAAATACTGGGGCAGCTATTGAGTATCTCGAAAAAACAAGTAGTATTTAAAAATTAATCCACTCAATTATATTTTACTAATGCACTTGCTTTGCAAAAGTAACAAAATTACTTGTGTTAAGATGCTAATATGCAACTACTTAATTTGAATACGGAAGCTCGACTTCGACTTGCATTACGTGGAAGCTGTTTATGTGATCAAGTTCCCACGACTTCGACAGATGAATTGAGTGACTCAATCAGTATGCTGGAGGAATCTATCAAAAAGGTTTACAAGTTTGATTATTTGCTATCGACTTTGAATATTTATGGGAAGGAAATCTTCACGTTGTATGTAAAGGAACTGTTTTATTTTTGCGTTCGAAATGAATGGCTTAAAAAACAGTATGAATGAAAGATATTTTAATTCGGTGTGGTATGCTGATAAAAAGAAGAAAGTTATTTACTCTTCTACTCAAAATTGAATCACCTGATTGCTTATTGTCTTATACTTCAGTAAAAGTTTTCAGCTTGTGATCGATGATGAGTGGGAACAAACAGTGAAATGGTTGGTTCCGCGTATGCTTGATGAAGATGATCCTGCTTCTTATAAGTACTTTTTGAAAAGGCATCGATCTCAGGATATGCGTCTAAACCATTTTCTTTTTCATCTTGTTGCCAAAACCGAAGTAATTTTAGTTCGATGCTCCATGTAATATAAACAAATTTACTCTAACTCAATATTGATTTTCGGATATTCCGTCTTATTTGCAGAAGTATTAGTTACATTGTAGTACATTAATGTGAATATAATTTTGGTCTTATAGATCAACAATTTTTTTGTTAATATATGATTCAAATTCAGACAGAATATGGACGGGAACTCATTAATCAAGGCATTATTACTACATTGATGGGCCTTTGCAACTACTATGAAGGGAAAAATCGCAGCATTTATTTGAGTGCATTGAAAGTATTGGCAAACATTGTAGCACAGGATGAATATTGTGCAACAGCAGTTGTTAATTCAGGTTTTTAAAGTCCTTCGACAATCAAGTGTTTGCATGACTCGGTTCTTAATAATGTAGTTCTTTTCTAGAATGGCTTCCAAAGTTAGCTGCTATGGTTAATTCCCATGTCCTGGAAGAAATGCTGATGGCCGAAAAAGTGTGTTTTATCATTATTTGTGTTATTTCTTTTAAAAGTGGGCAATATTGTAAAATTAAGATTTTTATGGTAGTGATTCCTTACCCATACATATATATATAGAATGTTGTTCGGAACTTATCTAAAGCTTATTTAGATTTGTAATATTCGTGTAATTTTATTTGAGTCTGAACCAACGTAGCCTTATAGATTTGCAGCAATGGTTTAAGTGTTTTTGATAAGAATAGAAATACTCTGAGATCTAATATTTATGAACTTTATCGACCGGAAGATGGTACACCGCCACTATTTGATCTGGTGCTAGTTCATGGTATTCGTGGCAGTGTTTTCTGGACGTGGCGAGAACGAGATGATCCAAGGAAAACAATGCGTACTCGGTGTTGGCCAAGGGTAAGAATTTTCACTGTACAAATAATTTGTTAGCTGATCTTTTCAAGCGAGTTTTTTGTTAAGTGACCAATTACAGGCATGGCTGCCGCAAGATGTTCGTGTTCCAATGAGGATAATTGCCATCGATTATTTGTCTTCTCTTGTGCATTTTACAGGAATTGTTGAAACAATGAATTCTAGAGCTCAAAAATTCACGAAAGATCTCAAAGCAGCTGGTATTGGTGATCGACCTGTCTTGTTTATATGTCATAGTATGGGTAGGTCTTCCAAGCTTATGTTAAGAATGCAACTTTTATATTTGTAATTTTAGTAGTATATTAGAACTAATTCAAAAATATTGAACTTTACAGGTGGTCTGTTAGTTAAACGTATTTTACTAGATGATCCAGATATTCTGTCTAGAACTAAAGGAATATTGTTCATTGCTACACCGCATAGGGGTAGTCCTTACGCGATCTATGCTCCTTTAGGTGTACGACCATCTGATGATGTGAAGCTTTTACATCAACAAAGTGCGATAAATAAGCAGGTGAGCTCTTTTTTGTTCTACTAGGCCTCTGTTATTTACCTCGTAGTTAGAGACATCAGTTTATTTCTTATGTTTCAGCTTCATGAAGATTTTCTTGAAATTACTGATGCTATTCCTATAATAAGTTCTATCGCCGAAACAGAAAAAGCACCTCTTATTATGCGCCAAAGAGGTGTATTGGTACCACCAGAAAGTGCCTATCTGGAGCGTGGTTCATTTTATCAAATAAACGATGTAGTTTTCCTTTTTTTGCTTCTCTTTTATTTGTCTTATTTCTTGCTCTTAGACAACCTTTTCCTCACTCATCTGATCTGTATAATTATATAGAGCTTTATAATAATCGTCGCACACAATTTTTATTTTTGTATTTTTACAACGATCCCTATAAATTATAAACAATATAAAACTGAGGCTTTTTCAGATACATCATAATGTTTGTAAGCCTACAGATCAGAAGGACCGTATATACGGTATAATTTTACTATTTTTAAATGATGTAATTCATTATATTTTGAAAAGCATGGGTTGAAAATTTCGGTAGTAATCTATTTACAACTCTTCTGACCACTTTCGTCCTTTTATTTAATAACTATATTTTTTGTGAAAACCTCCAGAATTAATCGTAAAATGATCCATATTAGTTAATTATCCCAGTTACTGTTTGTCTTTTAACATTTTAAACGATTTTTTAGAATGGTGCTAAAGCCACTTACTTTGTTTTACTTACTTTTTCACAGTTTGTCTTACTGTTACGTACTTTCTGAAATGAATTAGTTTGCTGGTAATAGTAGTTATTACAACGTTTGTTACATGACTTATATTAATCACAGTACTTTATACCTTTTTAGTTGCACTGTATATGAAGTTTACTTAACAATCAATATTAGTTCTTTTCGTTGTGTCTGGTTAATTCTTGAGACTGGTGATTTTTTATTGCAACTGTAGATAAAAATGTTTTTATACACATTGTGATCTCATCATCAATTATGTTTCTGTATAAACTTTTCTTATCTTGAAGTATTTACCTATGTTGAAATTTCAACTTTATTTTTGATTCATAAACACTGATCAGATGTTTTAAAGGTAATGGGAGAATTAACTCAATGTATTTTTTCTACTGTACGTTTTCCACCCTCCTTTTTTAAAAGTTGGATATTAGAAATTGTCATTTCATGTGTTATAGCCTTGCACATATCATATAATGTTAAAGCTGACACTGAAACTGCTGTCAAAGCTTCCATTTCAACTCCAGTTTGTGAATTTGTTGATACTGTTGAACGGATCTGAACCTCGTTTTTTTCCTAAAGTAAGATTCAGCCAAACGTGTAGTCTTTTTGACTGTCAATAATTGTGGTCATTTTTAAACGGTCGCTGAAAACATGTAACATACGCTGATTAATTACCTCAAGAAGGTCCATTTCAACCTGTACGGCTGTTAGCGGAATATTGTGGCATAGTGGGATGATTGTTGATGTTGATTTTGCAGCTATAATTCCGGCAATACGTGAAACACATAGAACATCTCCTTTTGCTACTTTGTTCTCTCTTAGTGCTTTCATGACTTCATCAGTAATCTAAACTAATTTCCTAACATATTTAAAATCAGTAAATCTTCCTCACAGAAAATTTGAATAGCCATCAAAATTGCTAGGAATATACTCACCTTAACTGTACATTGTGCTGTTGCTTTTCGTAGCGTTACTTTTTTCATGCTTACATCGACCATTTTTGCTTTACCAGCATCATTTATATGGTTGAATGTTTTGGAGCAATGGCAATAGATATTATATAATTGACTTCCCGAAAGTAAGTTCCTATTTGAAAACTTTATAAAGTATTTTTTGATTCCTTCCATTTAATCTGTAAGAAGTCTGTTATGAGTTTTAGTAATGTAAACTCGAAAACCATGATCTATTTTTCATAGTTCCTACATTGGAATATTTTACTTATCAGAGAGTAGTCAATCATGTGTATGATCTCTTTATAAATTCTTCACCAGTATAACTAAGAACTGAACAAATTACAGTAATTGCTTTCAGAAATTTAGATGATGAGTAATTGGAGTAGTTACGGCTTATATTTTGCATTTATACTTTTACTTGATGCGAAAATCCGATCAGAATTTCGCTATGAAACTACAGCAGTGCTTCATTAAAGTAACTAGTTATTATTCTATTAACATATTGTAGACTTGGAAGTAATAACGAATCTGTGAAAAAACATAGTTCCGAGAGAAATGGTACAACATTGATCATCCTTTATCATTAATATTAGTATTGTCGAATTCGTTAATAATTCTAATCATGCCCAGTGATGAAAATATTTTAATATAGAATTAAGAGTCAGTTGAAGTTTCCTTGTTTTGTCTCATTTAACCTCCGATTAAAATCATCGGTCTATTACTCACCTCCATCAGTTCTTTGATGCCTGAAATTGTATAAATAATACTTTATTGTAATTATAGATTCATTATTTGATTGCTACAATATTATGCTCAATACCTTCCACAAATTTGGAATTTGATATTGCACTAACCAGCATGTTCTCTTTTTTTTTGTCTTATGGCTTTGATAATCGCTTTCTGAATATCGTCATTTGTTCCTCCACATCTCATAATATCTCTGAGTGAAACTTCAGCTCTGTCATGTAAGCATACCTTAAAATACATTGACTGTTGTAGTGAGTAATACTTATTTAGAAATTAATTTATGAATTGACAGATAGATAGATACCTTTAAATTTCCATCTGCAGTTATGCGAATCCTATCACAAGTACTGCAGAAACTGTCCGTGATTGATGATATAAAGCCAAATTTGCCTTGAAAACCTTCTACTTTGTAACTCTACAAATATTTATATCCCATTATGTTTTGTCGATGCAAAATATAACTTGTTAGGAGGAAGTAACAATGTTCAGTTAAGTAACAAAAAACTCTAGTTTTAAAAAAAACCAACTTTACTTGTACTGTTTTGTTCATCTTTAAGTCTCACGATTTGTGGAAAAATTTTATCCAAAATTTTCAGTAATTCTTTGTAAGGTACCAGTTTCTCAGCAGCAAAATTATTTCCCGAGAAAGGCATGTATTCGATAAATCGTACATCAATATTCTGTAAGTCTTGCAGGAAAAAGTATTAAACTCTAACTTAATTTTTCAGGTCATTTAAAATCACATATATCGTTTAAATTAAAAAGAATAGTTGAGAAAGTACAAGAAAGAAAACCTTGGCTTTGGTGATTGCGACGAAATCAGGAACTTCAGAATCGTTAAAGTTTCTTATGACTACATTGTTTATCTAAATTATTTTTTCATTTCGGATATTAATATAATGAGTGGAACCTAATGAAGAAAAAAAATATGATTTTGCCATTGTCTTAGAATCGAATAACTGACCTTTACAATTTGAAATATGTTAGTAGCAGATTCAATCGTTTTTAGAACATCAGTAAAACCTTTTTGACCGGTAATATATAAATAGCGTTCTGGATTTAGTGTATCCAAACTGATATTCACTCCATGCAAACCACTTCTCGCAAATAATTCTAATTTTTTTCTAATCGCTAACCCATTCGTAGTCATCGTGATATGCTCAATTCCACTTATTTTAGATAAATTCTCTAAAATTTGTCGCATTATATAATGCTTAACTTTAATAATCAAGATTTGTATCGTATTGTTCAGGATATTCTAAGTAAGCATTACCAATAATTTCTACTAAATCCTTGCGTAATGTTGGCTCACCACCTGTTAATCGAATTTTTTTAACTCCAAGTTGTGCGAAAATAGTAGCAATACGAATAATTTCATCCAAGCGTAGAATGTCATTTTTTTGACATAGTTTGATCCCTTCTTTTGGCATGCAATACTTACCTAAAGTAGTAATCAAAAGTCGCGCCTAGCTCTGGTAAATTTTAGTGCTAGATAATCTAGTGAATTGCATATATTTGTAATTTTTATGCTTTAGGACTTCATAATCGAGAAATAACAGCATAAATGTTGATAAACTTCTGACGAACTAGTTTCTTCACATCAAGTAAGTGTACACTTGTGAAAAACGAACATTTCAAATTACATTTTTCTACTAGTGATATTCTTAAATACTTATGTTTTCGGCCGTAACCGTCCATTAATTTGTTGTCCTCCTTAGATGTCGCCATCTTTAAAGCAGTTGGTGCTTTTTTCAGAGTCTCATTTGTTTGCGAAGAATGAAGTACTCGGTAACTTTTTGTAGCAATGCTTAGCAAATCTCGTTTTGGCATTTTTTTTTACTGAAGATAAATAAGCATTACTATCATATATTACTTCTTACTCATGAACGCCAATTAAAAAGCGCTGTGCTCCGTATATAGTACAGTAAATAACACTGTTGTTTCCATAGTTCATGGAAACAACGATTAAAGCAGATTATAATATAACAAGAAATGAATGAACGACGTGAAACTCCTAATCACTAGATATTGTAGCCTGGTATTAAATAATTAATTACCATGATAGAAATTAAGCAGTCGTACTTCCTGGTAGCATATACAGAACTGTCAGACGACTGATTGTCGTGTAAAGAGCGTTGAGATAATTACTACGAACAAATAATTCCTCAGCGATAAAGCACAGTGTATGTACTGCAAATTGCGATAAAGATATTTCTGCAATGTTATTTAATCATAGCAAACGAGCCGAAATGTTTCATAAAAACTTCTATGACAGGAAGGTAACCTCTGGTAGCACTTCTATTTTCTAAATATAATAAATACAAAATAATATTAAGTGATTGCATATGTTAGCCTTTTGTGGCTTGATTAAGCAATCGTACCCTTTTGTGTTGTACTACGTAGTTAGTGCAGCAAAAAGTGCGAAACAACTGTGAGTCTACAGTGTTTAAATCATCTAATTAGTTTGTGACTCATGAGTTGCGATGTGATAAGTTCTATCTTTTAGAAATAAATGGCAAGAAATTGTATTTCTATAAAGCATAATTTTCGGTCCTTAGAATGTAGAGCACGCGTAATGTTTGAGCACGAAATCAAGTCTTGCTAAATTTGTTAGGCAGAATCTTACAACAGATTAAGTGGTGGTAAACAATTTTCACTTATTTTAAGTAAACAAAATACAATATGCTGTAAAACATTAAAGAAAATTTTGGTACGAACAATTTCATTGCTAAAGGAATGAGAAATAGTGAGTATAACACAGTAAGATGGCGCACTCTCTCATATATTGCCTGGATCAACAAATAAAATGACAGCACCTAACCTCGCTTTTGTATGTATGTTTCTAACAAACAATTTTCAGACAGTAGAAACTCGTTACAAGACGACATTATATTATTAAGAATACGCAGAGAACAAATAAACAGCGTCATAAATGCAAATAATAACCAACTATTAAAAATTTGATTTGTTTTTTTACGTGTTAAATCACAAGTGAATAGAAGTGCACTGGTCAATTTTTTAATACGGATTTTTCATACGCAACATCGCTCTCAAGAAAGGGTTTATTTTAGATAGAAAAATAACTTCATAAAAGGTCAGGAATAAAGACATGTGTATCAAGCTAACAAAAAATATTGGTGTGAACAGCGTTTAAGTACTTCCGAAAGTCTCACTAGAATTATTGGATCAAGAAAATATGGAATTGTAAACAGCCTGATAAAATCAAGTGGAAATGTGAGTCGTTCATGAAGGATTATTTACTTGAATTCCTTTCACATGGTGACCACACAGGTACAATTTCTTCTGGTAGTGGTGTTTTCCCTTCTATCAAGTCCGCTGCTTTTTCAGCAAGCATAATGACCGGAGCGTTAAGATTCCCACTGACAATTGATGGCATCACTGATGCATCAGCTATCTATAAATAATGTTGCAAATATTCATTAGTAAGCTACTATTTTCAACTAATTGACAAGCGTTTTAATTCATTTTCGCATGAAACTACTTGTGAAAAAGAATATGTGTCATACATAAAGATTTTCTAATCCATAAACGCCCATTGTTTTCGGATTGACTACAGCAAATTCATCTCGTTCACTTCCCATTTTGCATGTACAAGATGGATGATATGCAGAGACAGAATTTTGTCGAACGAATTCATCAATCTGTAATATAAAAGAAAGATGACACAAGCAGAAAATTAAAACGATGTTTCTTGCGAAGCTTAAAGTTGATCCCACAATGACTTTTTATATAAAATTAAATAAGATAATAAACCACATCACACCTGTTTATCACTTTGACAGTCTTTTCCTGGTGATATTTCGTCACCACGATAATTGTCGAAACTGTGCTGACCTAATAATGCCCTAAAACAGTATAAAAAACTATTTCACAGCGACGCTTTCAACTTGTCTCGTAATAATGAAAATCTAACTCATCAGAAAGTATGCACAGTACCTGGAAATCCGCAGAGCATGTCTGAATTCAGTGAAATCATCTTCATGATCCAAATAATTGGGATTGATTAGTGGATGTTGCCTTGGATCATTACTAGCAAGCAATATTGCACCTCTAGATTTGGAACGCAACGGACCAACGTGTACCTGAATCCGTTTAATATAAAGATATAATGTTGGACGCATTTCTAGTGATTTATTGAGATAAAAGTAACGACAATTACTTGAAAAGCATGACATTTTCCGTTAGCACGTCCATCATCATGCACTGTAGAGGGGAGAAAATGAAACTGAATATCTGGATGAGGAACCTAAACATACTGAGTGAATTTAACTGCATATCCTACTAAACACATGAAAAAAACAAACAAATCGAAACTAGGAAGCAGACCTTTACTGTACTTCGGACGAAGCCACCAGATTCTAAATGACTACTCGCACCAATCCCCGTATTTGAAATAAACCATTCCAAACCAATCTTGACCATATTGTGTGGAAAACGCCACGAGCTTTTGTTATAAAGTGTTATGGGTTGCGTACATTTCTGAATACCAAAATTTACTTCAGGCTTAATTACTCAAATACTCGATAATTTCATCTCTGCTTCAGCAGAACTAATAATAGCGAAGGGAATTTTAAAACGAAACCTGTTGCACATAAATTTCGAGATGATCCTGCAAATTCTTCCCAACACCTGGTAAATGCAAAAGTATAGGAATGGAATGAGCCTGAAAAGTCCGTTTAAAGCATGAGCAGTTCCAAATATTCCCAAAATAGAATTCGATAAAAAAATATTGAAACATACTGCTATATTACTCGATGGTCCAACACCACTCAGAAGCAATAATTGTGGAGTATTTATTGCACCTCCAGAAAGAATTACACCTTTTTCACAGAAAATTTTTTCACGATTCCAAGAAGTGATGTTATCTGTAAGAGGACCATTCTGAAAAGCAAGAATAACCATCCCAAAGTTACAACAGGCGTAAATTAACACTGCAATTTAAATACACTGGCAAAATCTGATCAGTTCTTAAATGACTGTCTACTGGAAACTTTGTAAACTATTCCACTGAAAACATGTAGAAACTCAAGTATCATCTGAAAGAACCTTGAGCATCACACAAACAGAAAAGTTACTAGAAGTTACAAACCCAAAAGGAACAAATACTACAATGAAAGTCTTTTTTTTTACAAGTATCAATAGTAATAGGAAATAATCTTACTTTTCTGATAAATTCAATTCCAATAGCTTTCTTGCTATCAAATAAAATACGTGTACACAGTATGTTTGATGAAGTATGTAAATTTGGACGTGACAGTGCCTAAACAATAAAGGTATTATGACATTAAAGGCATCATTATAAAAGGTAAATAAATACTAATATAAATTTAACCAACAGGCCACAAATAAGCTCTTGATGTACTCCAGCGTAAGCCTTTATAAACAGTGAGATCCATACGAGCTAATCCCTCTTGCTTATATCCATTTATATCATCCACAACGCCAATGCCGTACTGTAAAATTAGGAGTTTTTTGCATGCATGAGATAATTAAAAACTTCAAATAAAAATTTACCTACCTGATTACCCGATTCAATGAAGGCTTTGTGCAACGGATTTTCGCATTTTCCTTGTGTAACGTGAAGTGGACCATTCCAACCACGATAAGCATCTGATGGCCCTTTCGAAAGTTCATGAGATTGAGCTTTTTTAAAGTAAGGGAGCACATTTCTGTAAGCAAAGACTTTAAGAAGTTTGAAAAACAACATTTGGACTTCGAATTCAAAATAAAATACAAGAATTAAGCTTAAACGAAAAATACTTGTACGACCAGTCCGAAGCTCCTTCTTTTTCCCAGCGGTCGTAATCAAGAGGATGCCCACGAACGTAAACCATTGCATTAAGAGTGGAAGAACCACCCCAAACTCGACCACGTGGCCAATAAATTGGTCGGTCATTCAAGTTCTTTTGCGGTTGAGTGTAATAATACCTGCAAATACAGCTTGTATCTGAACTACAACCACTTTCTCCACCCAGTATAAACTACTTTTTTTTATATCATTCAAAAAATCAAACGTAATTAACAGAAGCATGATCTTTCTGTCAATTTTCATTCCTCCATAGAAAATGCTTATAATAAATTTTTCAAATATGACATAAAAGTGTATTCTGACTGTTGGCTAAGAATGTTGACTAATTGTAAAGGAACAATAATGTTTCATGAAAAAAGTTACCAGTTATATTTGTCATCACAAAGATTGTACATAAGAGCTGCAGGCATATGAAATTTCCAATTCCATTTTGAATCACGTGGTCCAGCTTCTACTAATAATACACGATTGACTGGATTTTCCGTCAATCGGTTAGCCTGAAAGAAAAGTTTGTCACATAATTATGTTTAAATATTTGCATGCTGCACTTTTAAAAGAGATTTTCCGGAAAATGTATACGTAAGGCATACAAGAACACATCCAGCGGAACCTGCTCCAACAACAATATACGTCGGTTTCTTATCACCTAAAGCTGGATTTATGTACCCGAAACGCCTGCCCCAACCATAACGTCGAGTAACAACAAATGCTATATTTGTGTAGCACTTAATAGCAGCTACTCGTCCAGTACAATTTCCTGGCATTTTCTCGA
>UYYF01000572.1:0-11617 GCA_900618365.1 Thelazia callipaeda
CAAATTTGAGTATTTTCGAAAGCTACGTCAATTACATAAATTGCTTATTTGCATGGAATTAATTTCACGTCACAACACACAATTATTTAGTTAGGAAAAATTTTTTGTCCAAAATTTCGTTGGCGTCTGAGATATAAGTTTTAATGCAAGTTTTTGCCGAAAAGTATATAAAAATAACTGGTTTTCTTAAAATTTCATACTCTTCGAATATCATTCATTCATTTACTCTCCTTTACAATCTCACATACTTATATTCTCTAATTCAGTATTGCGTTATTTTTATTATAATAATTAATCTATAAAGCTTCTGTATTTTTAAATAAAATAATTAGTTAATTAGAAATTTGTATAGCATAACTTATATTTCATTTAATAGTGCTAAAATGTTTTTAAGTCTTGTAAGCGTAATTTTTTAAGTTATACGTCTTGTGTACTTGATAAAGTAGAGAAAATTACTGTTAATATCTACACAGCGCCCTCTTTTACACGTATTTTACAACCAGACGTGACACAAATATGGAACAATTGAGGTCATGTAGTGCCCAATTTTTGATAAAATGTGATCAAAAGTATAAACATTTTCTAGTTATGTGCAAATTGTGCGCTGCTCATCAATAAACTTTTTTTAAAAATAAAAATTACTCAATTATTGACAGTTTATTGGTATATCAAAAAATTTCTGATTGCACCCAAATAACAATGAATTCTAGCTTCTGATTGAATAAATTGGACGGAATCATTTAATCTGATGCTCACTTGTGGTACTTATCAACTGATTAACTTAATTATTTTTAGTGAAGCAAATTTCTGTTTTGAATTCACAGAATTTATTGCTGAGAAAAGTGAATTTCGGAATTAAGTATTTCGATGATTGCTATTCGATTTTAATTGCCAATGTTGAAGTAAAATTTGCAGTTCCATTTCAGCAATTCACATTCTTTTCCATATTTTAGTATTTTAGTTCAGATGTGAAAAGATTTGCATTCAAGTTGAAAGTCACACAAATATGTCAATTTACTTATATTCTTACAATGCTATACTTACTTGTTCTCGCATAAATTTAGATCTCAAATACTTAATTATTAATTTCAGCGTTAGAAATTAGTTTTAATTCACTTAATGAGGTCTCTATTACTATTATTTTACTTGAGCTACACTTTGTTTAGTAGTCTAAACACTAACAAATATGAAACTTTGATTGTTTGACAAACTTCACGTTCAGATTATCCTTGTCAGTTTTGACTGCAGTAACAGGCATTAATTACTTTTACTTGGTTGGATTTCAAAAATGTCAACTTTTAACTTCTGAAGCATAGTGACAAAATGACCAAATTTGAATTTAACTTCAAAGTTAACAATAAACATTTTAATCAGATGCCTAAAGCTGCTGAAGTGCGAATCCATAAGTAAACTTAAAAAGTTATTTCAATCTTCCACAAATTATCTTTGCTTCACTCTATCATTCTCATCATTTTTGAATAAGTCTTCTGGTTTGGCACTTAAAAGGTTTTCTTTCGAATTGCACCAAACTTCCAACTGTATTTTGTTACTATTTTCGGTACTTTTCGCAATGAAATGGAAATAAATTGAATATTAACTTAATTTTCAGGTATTGTATAGTACATTTCATTCTAGCAATTATGCTATTTACCGTTATTTTTGTGGCATTTATTTTCGCTCGACCAGTTGTAGCAACCATTTATAAAGTAAACATTTGATAATACTTATCTCAACTTGAATAATCTCATCAGAATATAATAGCAAGTAGTACTTATTTGAATTTTTATGCATCAGAATTTTGAATACGATTAAATGTGACACTTCTCTGGCACATACTTCAAAATTTGCATATTTCATTAATTTACTTTAAGCTTCATTATCTTTTTCAGACTCAGAAACCACTAAACAAAGCATATTCATGGCCCCTCCCTTCTTCTAGTTATTTAGGCAAGTATTCTAAGGCTGCCGTCACTTGTGATAACGGATTGTGCAGTGAAATTGGAAGGTAAATTAATGCAAATTCGGTAATTTAGCTTTTAAAATTTACTCTGTCGATTAATACTTTGCTTTTTTTTCCAATTTCAAGGGAAAACTAAAAGTTAAAAAGTTATAAAGTACACACCAAATGCAGAGATTAAAAGTTATGATAACGGATATTTACAGAAATATCTTGATAAAAGGTGGGAATGCAGTGGACGCAGCTATAGCTTCAATGTTTTGCTTAGGAGTTACCAATCCGCAAAGTAGCGGTATCGGTGGTGGCTTCATTATGACACTTTATAATAGGTACCAATTCTTGCAAACATAATTCAAACTTTATTTCTCTCAAACTTGGAATGCTTTATTACAAAAAAACATTGCGGTGAATGATCAAAAATTCAAATTTTTTATGTTTTCAAATTTTCGTACAGTTAAAATGATTAATTAAAATTATTGCATATAATTATTTATGCAACTTTTCAAAAAAAATTATGTTAAAAAATTCTTGCTAAAAAGGTCACATATGCATTAAAGGATTAAATTGTAAAAATATGATCACAAATTCAAATTTTTTAAACCATAAACGATAAGTTGCTGAATAGATTTCTTCCCAACAATACAAGTAATATTAATTATTTGTGCTCTCAATCTATTTCGTTCTATTTTCCTAATTTACACAAAGTATAAGAGTTACATACTATAAAATGCAAACAACAGGGCTGGTTTTCACTAAATTCCTGCATTTTCAATCAAATACAAACAAATATGCACATTTGCGTGAAAGTGCTCACCAGCTTAGTAGCTGTAAGCATTTTTAGAACAACACAAAAATGTACAGTCGTTGATGCGCGAGAAACAGCTCCTGAAAATGCTACACGTGATATGTTTATTAACGATGAATTTGGTTCTAAATACGGTAATAATTCGGATATTTTTTTTGTTGCTAAAATACTTTTGCAAAATTTTTAAAAGTTTAAAATTATAAATTTAATAAAAGTTTAGAATTGGTTAAAAATGGTTGCAAGTTTCTAGCGCAAAAAAATTACAGGATTTCGAGCGATAGCCACTCCAGGTGAAGTGGCCGGATATTGGCTTGCTTTCAATCGTTTTGGAAGTGGTAAGATTTTGTGGTATGATCTGATCAAGCCATCGATTGATCTGTGTCGTGATGGAGTCCCAGTATCAGAATATCTCGCTTATGTGCTTCAAGTTAAAGAACAACACTTCAGAACATTACCTTCTATGCAGTAAGTATTTGATTTTCTGCATATTTAATTTAATTCATTTTAAGAAGTTTATCAGTTATACATTCCTGACAAATAAACTTTTAATTTCTCACATTTTGAATATTTTCATAACTTTATTTACAATACAATATCTTTTTTTAGTATTCACTCTAAAATCTTTATTATTTCTATTATTTGAATAATTTTACTCAAAAATATTTGAATTATAATTTTGCGATTTTTATAATGAAAGTTGTATACAGAAGCTGGATAAGCAATGAAACTGGTAAAGTATTTGTTGCTGGAGATATTATCAAACGATTAGAATTAGGTGATACTTTGGAAAAACTCGCGCTCAGTCCCAATCCCGAAGAACTTTTTTACCGCGGTGAAATTGCTAAAAGTCTGGTCAAAGAAATACAAGAATATGGTTTGTTGTGGTGATCACTTGCATTTCATCCCAATTGACGTTTTTTAAGGCGACAAAGTTATCTAATTTGAGTTATTAGGCAAATTACTTTTGTAGATGAAGAAATTATAAAAATGGAAGTTCATCAGAATATTCAAAGTTTTGAGCGCTTTTATTCTGCAAGACTGAATTATCATAATTATTTATGCAAATTTATTATTTATAAGCAACTTAAAGTAATGAATCGTTGATTTTTAGCGAAATAAAATTGTATTTTAGTGGGAAAGTTTAGATTTATTGTTAATATAATTTAGCGTTTATTATTAATAAATATTAAATGTTAACTTTTTTGCAGTAAGCAAATGTCAGTAATTTTTAAAAGTTATTTTAATAAACTTTACTTCTAAAGGTGGAATCATAACTGAAAATGATTTTGCGCACTTCAAACCCAAAATCTATGAAAATCCATTAATAAATGATCATTTCTCGGGCACTCTTGCCATGTGTGGCCCACCACCTCCTTCATCCTTCGCCGTTACACAACTGATCATATCCCTGATGGCTCGTAAGTTGTCTTCATTACCAACACAATTTGTTAGCACCAACAAAGTGAATAAATTTGAATACAAAATTATCACTTAATTAATCACTTTGTTTTCTTTTGCATTGAAAATGATATATTTATGTTTAATGTCTACTTTTACTTTAGGATATTATGGGCCTAAAACAAGCAAATCAGTGTTAAAAACTGATGCACTCTTTTATCATCGACTAATCGAAGCTCAAAAGTTTGCTTTTGCTCAGAGGACGCTCTTAGGTTTATTTTGTCGAGTTTTATTACATTAAGTGTGAGGGTGAAAAAACTAAAATAAACTTATCTTTGAATGCCTAACTTTTGATAGACTAATATTTAATAAACATTAAATTCGCACATTGTCAGAGACGAAACATTGTTCATTACTTTATCCCTTTTCAATTTCAAGCGTAATTTGTTGATTTACGTAAAGGTGATGAAATTTACGTGAAGGAAGCTGGAGTGATTGCCAGAAATATGACAACAAAAGAATATACAGATTGGGTATTTTCTAGAATGAAGGAAGTGGCTCAGCCAACGGAATATTATGGTGGAATTAAAAAACAAGTAAAGCTATTTTGGAACTAAGAAAAAGTTCGAAACTTTCTTCATGAAATTTTAACCTATATCAATTTGAAATAGCTTTTGATCTACAAAAGTAGTAAAAATGTTCCTAAAAAATTATTTTGCCAACACAGAAACAGTATATTCTGAAGCTTTGAAACTCAGATTCAGATTTTCAGCTGGATGATCACGGAACATCTCACGTTTCAGTTTTGGATTCTCTCGGTAACGGAGTATCAAGCACAAGTACCGTGAATCGATGGTAAATTGAAAAGCAAAACATAAATATTAATATTATTGCAGACAAAAAGAAAATTAAATTCAGATTGTAGTATGGAGAGCTGAGAAAATTAAGCTTGCTATTGTAAAATTTTTCGCTAGGCTATTAACATGAATACTTTGTTAAGTAAATGCGTGAAAATGACAATAATTAAGTTCAGGTTTGGCGCAGTAGTACAATCTGTTAAATTAGGCGTTGTATTTAACGATGAGATGGATGATTTTTCTACGCCAGGTGACTTACGTTAATAATATTTGAATAAAAATTAGTTATAATCAAAGCTGTGAGTAGTTTTATTTAGAAAATTACTTAGAAAAAAATAAGCGAAGCTAAAAAATTAAGCGTTTTAAAAAACTTGTAATGCTTTTAATCAAAATGATAACTTAATTTTCATTGTGATTTATAGTTTTTGATTTCTTTTAAGGTAGTAATTTGAGTTTAAGAAATAAATTTTTGCAAAATTTTAATGCACTTAGGTATGAATAATGGTTTTGGATTTGCACCATCAGAAAGTAACTTCATTGAACCTGGCAAGAAACCAATGAGTAGTATGAGTCCAATGATCGTCTACAATGTTACAGATGGCAACGTTAGCATTTTATCAAAAAATTTATTGCATTTATTAGATACTGTAAAAATTATGTATTAGAAATATTAATTAAATCAATACTAAATTTGATTTTCAATTAAGTTTACAGATTTATTAATAAATATTCTTTGATAGTAAGTTGCGGAAAATTCAGATTGTTATGGTGGTTGGAGCATCAGGTGGCTCAAAAATTATCTCAGCATTAGCTAAACCCGTGATTAGGACATTATTTTTTGATGAGACAATCAAAGAAGCAATCGACGCTCCAACTCTGCACAATCAGTTCACTCCAGATATCACGCAGTTTGAAGAAGCAGTCCCTAAGGTAACAATGGTTTCTTACAAACTGAAAGTTTGTTATGATTGATATTGCTGCAAGTTATTGTAACTTATCAGTTTTCAGGCATTGATGAACGACTTGACTAAATTAGGACAAAAGTTTAAAATCACAACAGGTTTTGAAGGTATTGCTCAGGGTATTATTGTTGGCAAAGATGGTTACATTTACGCAAATGGGGATTACAGACGAAAAACAGATATGCATCCCGGTGGATATTGACGTGGCATTCACTTTCTATCTCAACGAGAATTGTCATTTATGCATTTCACAGTAAACTTGTAACTTAAATTTGATACTTTCTTAATTTATTGTTTGACAAACTAGTTTTATTGTGAGATTTCCAGTCGTTTATTGTGTATCACTAATAAAAAGCATAACAGACAACTTTGGGGTTAAAGTTCACCATTTTGCTGTTATGCCAATTTAATTAATATATTCGAACTGACAAGAAAGTGATTCGAAACTGCTCAAGAATTTTAATTAATTTTTTGTTGAATTAATAAAAGAGTAATTGCTTACTTTTACTTTGCGTGATTATTTATTGATAAATTTTCACAATTACAGTATATGAATTGTTTCAATAAGTGCTTTCATTTCATTTTACTCGCAGTTTAAAGGTAACTATAAAATTATTTTCATTACTTCCATTATAAAAATAATAAAGATAATTTTATAGCTATTTTTATACTTTCTTTGTTGAACTTACTGATTTGAAACGCATTTGACACAAAGTTCAGTATTTATTCAACTTTAATCATCACGTGATACTTCTGCCTCCGTCATTACATACTTGCGATAGATTTTTGTTGACACTTTCTTAAAGTAGACTTCTAGCTTTTCTTTCAGACTTTTCGGTTTCTGAAGAATTGAGTTTATTTATCACTTCAAAAAATATTAGCTCACTTCTTACATTTTGCACTGTCTTTTCATAAGTCTTATGAATTGAATTTCTGACAAAACTGTCCTACAAAATAGTATTTAATGATTTATTTTTAGATTTATTTAATCCATTTTTCACAAAAAAACATTTTAGCTACGAACTACCCTCTTTGTAATCAGTAATGCATGCAAAATTCAATTCACTAAATCATTCTCCTAACGATGATAAAATCAGTAATACTAATTAAAAGCAATCAGTACTTCTTTTTAGCTTTTTATGAAAGATTTGCAACAATGAGTTCATTCACTCTTTGTAAATGAAAAATGGTTTTGGATAACCAAACATCTGAATATTACAGTAATCGTGACTGTATTTTTGCAAAACAATCAATTTTGGAATAAGTTTACTTCCAAAATTCAAAATTAACACTGATATAATAAATACAAAAGGAAAACCCAAAAGTACATATTCAAGCTGTTTGTACTATTTTAGTACAATTATTTTCAAGAAACAGACAGTAACTAATTTTTGTACAAAACAGATATTGGCAGAGAAAAGATTCAGTTCTTGAATTTGTTCATAATCAAGGAAATTCGAGCAAACATTCTCATTTCACTTATACTGCATTGCTTCCAAGTCGTCTTCGTATGTATATGCTGAAGAAAAGTTTATCTACCAGAATTTTATGCAAATTTTACTAGTCAAAAAATGATTATCCATCAGAGCTTTTCGATCTTTCAATAATTTTCTCAAAATTCAAATTTGAGAAATAAAAATAAACAAATTAAAACTCCTCCAAGTGCAGTAAGTTTGGAAGAATAAAATTAAGACAAATGAAAATAAATTTGAAAAAACTAACACAGTCGAACACGTCTGATGCAAGTTTCTGATTCCAATTCAAATCCTAGACCTTCGCATAACTGCTTCATATATTTTGTCGACACACCTTGCTGGCGCTGAAAATAATTTCTTTCACAAATTTTCGAGATTTTAATAAGTTTCAGTAAATTTAACCCAATTTATAACTGTAATTATTTGCGCAGAATATATGCTTTCAAGCATGCTTTTCAGTCAATTTTTGTACAAAACTTGCCAATAATGCAAGCTAATTAATGCAAAAGCCCGGTGAAAAACTACAAGAGTAATCTGAAACTTGTGATTTCCTAATAACGTTTAAAAAAAATAATAGTATAAATCAATGAAATAAGTAATTTATTACTAAGTTTAAAATGCATGTCCCTTTCATTGCGTCAAATATCCACGGCGATTCGCAACAAGATGGTGGCGCAAATGATCCTAATGAAATGAACATAAAACTAATAAAATAATACTTAAAGTATGCTCTATATAATAAAATAAGCATAATTTCAAACAGCTATCTCATTATCAAAATCTTAAATTATCAACAAAAAAAGTTTATATAAATTAGTTTCTAAATTAGTATCATTAGAAACTAATTTATATAAACTTAATATTAAAAATCAAATGCAATTTTACTATTTGTATCTCTGAGTCACATTCAAAAACAATATGACAAATAGAATGAAATTCAGTAATAAAGAATGAAATTCAAGTAAGAATAAATTGTAAATAAAACACGTGAACTTGCAAGCCAACCACATCATGTTAACATAATTTGACCTTTTAGAACGGTTGGGCTGGAAAGCCTAGCTCTGTTGACTTCTGTAGCTGCAGAAATTTCTTTTCTCGTGGGGTTCCCAACTTGCTCGTCCTTTTCAAATTTGATATCTGCGAAATTTTCAGAATCAATCGCTTCCCAAACATCACTGCTATCTGCTCCTTCTGCTCTGCTTGCATAAAATTGCATGCATAACAAAAATAACAAAAATAGTGATGCAACAGCCGCGTGGTGCATTTATCACTCATAAAGTTATACCTTTACAAGTTATATTTGCTTAAATTAATTATTAGAAAGCTAAAATTTGCATATATACGAACAAGTTGTTCTACAAATTTCGTTTTCATTTTCACTTCTAACTTTTTGATTTTCATTCCACAACGAAAAAGCATCAAAGCGAAAACAATTCATATCGCATTAAAGGGAAAACTATTAACAAAAACAAATTATGTCAGCATTTTATCCATAACAAAAATAGCAAGTAATTAGCTAGCTAGCTAGCTAGCTAGTTAGTTAGTTAGTTAGTTAGTTCTATTTGCTTTGCTTTGCTTTAAATCAAATACAAACTTATCGACGTGAGAGGGATTTATTTCGCATAATTCCTCGTACTTTTAGAAATTGTATAAATTTTGCCCCTTTTAGTATTCGCTAATTCATTTTTTTTCTTCATTTACTGTCACATAAAATTATTCATCAAATGAAAAATACAGTGAAAGAAGTCCTTACATTTTTTGCACCATAAATTAGCCTTACTGACCTAATTGCCAGTCTGCTTTTTCGCGCATAAGATACCATCTTCTACCGCATTCCCAATCCACTTGCGCTAAAAATTTCTGGCAATTCAATGAACTTTTTTGTCTTGTCCTACTTGCCCAATTTTTTACTCCGAGAATTCCTAATTTTTACAACATTTAATTTTTAAATCTCAATTTAATAATTTTAATTTTCATCTATTTTTTGCTTGAACATTTATCTACATTACTGTCATTTTCGCACCTTAATTTAATTTTGAAAATAATAACGGTAATATTAAATTTATTGCTCAATTTTCATGCAATAACGACAAATCTTGATTTAATAATTTAATTTACAATTAATTAAAGAAGTATCATATGATTTCAAACTTGTTTACGCTCATAATCTCGCCAGCAGGAACTTTGAGAAGAATTAATTTATTATCGTAATTTTTAGTTTTTGTTATTTGTTTGAAATTTGAGACGTAAAAAAAGGTACAAAATCTTGTTTTAATTTTTTTGAATGCTTTTTGTTTGATATCATATCAAACTTACAACAATTCTTCTGATATTTGTGATGAGATTTGAGTGAGATTGATCAGTCCAATCTGATCTCATAAATCAGATCAAAAAAATGCTACTAATATTTTTTCATCAGCAATTAATGTAAAATAACAAAGTATTACAAATGATTTTAGATGCAGTGAATTTCTCGTCGATCTTTTTGATTTTGTTATGATATCAAACATTGTCATCTGAAGGTTTTAGCGAAATTGTACCTTAAGTAAATGTAATATTTTTAGTGGCAGTTTTAATAAATTAAAAAATATATGAAAAAAAATAATTAAAATAAGTGTTTAAATTTGGTTTACACGAAATCACTTGAATTCCAAATCATTTGTAATAAACAAAAGTAATTCATTTCTTACATACTTTTTTAAGAAATCTATTTTAAATTTTTGAATATTTCAAGAACTAATTCTTTCCGACAGAAAGTTTTAATTGCTTCAAGTCGCGCATAAAAGTGAGGAAAAAATATATCGATGAAAAGTATCGAGATTTTCAGTTATAATTTATGACTTAATATAATTTGATGTGAAAAGTAGAAAAGAACTGATCAAATTGATCATTAATTTTGATCAACACTGACCACTACATGTAGTGGTCAAACAGAATACTTTGATAATTATCCGTATAAAGACTTGTCTCTAAATTTCGTGAAGAAAAACACTTCTTAATTACGAGAATTTTTTAACAAAGATTAGTTTCGTTTAAAAATTATAAATTAACAGAAAATAAAGTCTATCACAAAATGAAGTTTGTGATTATCAAAGGTCAAAAGATTTGTTCAAGATTGAGCAAAGTGTTAGTAAAATTGGCAAGAGGGTTATTGACTCGAAAAGAAGATCGGAATGGGAGCGAAAGAATTAAGTTAATTGTCGAATGATCTAATGAATGGTTGATCAGTTACAAATGAACTGTTTGCATCAGTTGAAGACTCAAACTGTATCAATACTCAAACTTTATCAACAGCTACACTTATATACTTGACCTAAATTGGAAGTTCACCATCGGTAGAAGTTAATTTGTTTACAAGTAAACATCACTTGATTAAGAAGTAAATTGATATGTATGATATTCATTAAAAAAATTAGTTTGAAGAGATAATGAGTATTGTACATAAGAGTGTACAAATTCATGTCCTTAAAAATACAAGCACACTTAATTACGTTTGTAACACTTTCACGCCTAAATTAGCACACTGACATAAGGCATCATATAGAAGAGAAAAAAAAGTAAACTGCTGTAGATCACGTTTTTGTATTCAACGTACAAGCTCATGCATTTGCATACATAGACTTAGTTTTAGTTGAAGTAATGCTAGTTTACTAGCGGAAATTGCGTTGAAATTTACGATAAATTTTGAAAATATTTTGAAGCGTAAAAAATTTGTTAAAAACGGTTAAGAATTTCCAGTTTTTAGCATTTTTTTGTAGCATAGATTTATTTCTGAATACTATCCAAAATAATTTGAATGCTACAGAATAAGCAAGCACAAATTAAATTGAAATCTTAAAAATATTGTCGTATTGTTGAGATTCTTGACAGTACTGAAATTAATTCAGGATTTTTCACTTTTCAAACTTTTTTCTAATTACTCTGTCATCCATTTTGCAAATATTGAATTTGAAGGTGATCTCCTTGATATTATACCTACAGGTATTATTGATAAGTTATTGGTAAACCAGAGCTTGCAATTTTACTTTTCCTATAAGTAAATTCTGTAGTAAAGCTCAAAGACAACTGCTTTTATTTTAAATCAGTACAAAATTCATAATCATAGTAAAATTCAAATTCATTCGTCAAACAATGATTCATAATCATAATATTGTATTGTTATT
>UYYF01000573.1:0-11563 GCA_900618365.1 Thelazia callipaeda
TATATATATAATTAACCAGTCATTTGAGTTCAGATATATGTTAACTAGTCGATTTGACATACTCATTTATCTATATATTTATGAGTAAAATGCTTTCACAATGGTAATATTTCTGGAAGTTAGTACAATCCACCTAGTGTGTGTAACTGTTTCTTCAATACTATATAATAACCTAATTATCAAAATCATTTTACTGGGTTCAAAACAATGCCTTAAAAAAGCATTAAATTCATCATAATGAATGTTATGTGGAACGAAAATTTGGATAAAAATAATACGCTGAAACAAACAAAAATAACATTGAGAAAATAAAAAAGCTAACCGCAGAAACGACGAGCTGCTCGCCACTGTACGGATTCTCAACAACCATCGGGAGACCAAAATCAAAGTGTAAACTGAATGGCGGCTGAAAACTCATCCACTTATTGTGTTAATAGTGATGATAGCAGCAAACACTGATAAAACCTCATAATTGTTCTTCTCAAAACTATATTTTCTCAAATGCAAATCATTAAAAAGCCATTTTTGCTAACTCAATTAAATACATGCCAATTAATAAACTAAAAGCTAGCAAATAATGGATATATGTTTATGTGTCCAACGATCCCAATTATAAATATGTTACGATTATGAGAAAAAATAATCCTACGTAAAAAACAGGAATCAGCTAAAACTTTGACATCAGCAAATTTATATTTCATGTGAAGCTAACGTGAGGAAGAAGAAAGCATCATAAGACGTGCATTTTTAAGGTGCTTTTTTATTACAGAAAAATCTAACAGCTAACTGACATACTCATTTCAACCATATTTTTCCCAGCAGGAAATTTAATTTAGTAGAGTGGATTTTTGATCAAAAAAGAAGAAAACAAAGGCTTAAACAGAAAACAAAAAGACGAAACCAACTGGTTGAGGATTCAGCAAATTGGCAACAACTTTCAAGCCAGAAATGAGCGTTGGAGGTAAATCTTTGTTGGACAACATCTCAGTTACTATTCCACGTGCTTCGGTCAAGTTACTTTGCAACTGAAACCAAATACAGTACACTTTCCATGATGACTTTGAAAATGCCTCCTTGATTTTCCATGAAATTGTTTCTAGATGTGATGTCCAATAATGCGTATAAATATTACCTTTTAACATAGGCATTTATAACCTCCAAGTTCCAACATAATTAGCACAGATCTTTAACATAAACTTTAGGAATAAATCAGTTTTTATAATATTTGTACACACAAAACAACACGTGCGAAATGAAATGGCATATATAAATAGGCTAAAGTAATTCTGAAAAAATATTTGACAACAATTTTGTAAGTATTCATTAGAAATTTTGTCCTATGGAATAGTGCCTAGTAGAAATATGCAAAAAGGAGTAGTTAGTTCTAAGGATTAAAGCTTTATTCTATGTAGTTTTCATAAAAGTTAAGATAGAGGAAATGAACTAATAGTGTAGACTCAGTGCTACGATAGTCATGAATATATCAAGTTGACAGCGTTGAATTTGAACAGATTGAAGAGACGGAAATGTAGAAATGGTGCAAAAAATAATTTCATGCTTTCCTTTCAAAAAACCATATTTGGTAAATTCTTACTCAATTAACATACACTTTTTAAAACATTTGATAAGATTAATAGTCGAAAACAATTAAAATCGAAGTAGTAAAAACGTCTATTCATTTATCAACATTTCCTACTATGACAAACTTAAAAAGTAGCATGGTAATGAACCAAACATTAACTTGCCTCTTGTTAAATTCCTGAAAATTATGGATTCAAAATTTGTTAGCTGCTAGCAAATATGACAAATTTGTATTAAAATTGAATAAGAAGAAATGACTGAGGTGCATAACTTCTAAAATGGCGCTTTTAATTCAAGCAAACTTCTTTTCAAATAAATTCTACGAATAAACCAAAGATGGACCACTTCTAAAACTACTTTCGCATATAGAAAGAAATACTACATAAAAATGATTTAAGGTAAAAAAACTAAAAGTTCTTATTCTTGCATGCCTGAACTATAATATTTATATTATTCAATTAAAAAAAGTGAGTGCGAACGCTATGCTATCTATAAACTTTATTATTAGCATACAGTGGCTCTGCTAGCGGCGAAAGCATTTGAACTGATGGGAAGCGATGTTCGCCTCTGACGTAAGGTATTCACTTTGTGTAGGTCGAGTTCGCCGATTGTAGCCAGTCTGTTCAGCGCCGAAGAACTACCAAAATGACTTGTCTGTATTTCAGGCTGCACTAAAATGAATTCGTTTCTAGTACTCGTCAAATAGTCTCGCTCTCTAGAATTCAACTGACCAAAACAAACTAAAATTTTTCATATGTATTAATAATTTTTTTAATAATAAATCAATTTTATATGCATTTCATTGCTTATCTGATTACTATATCAGCGACCAAACAAATTTTGTAGGACTGATAAGAAAGTGATAAGTTCTTCAAAAACAAAAACTATTTATTTCCTATTTTCATTCACATTAAAATTGTTTATGATTGCACTTTTTTGCTTTCGAAGACATGCACTGCGTTCACCTTTTCTTAATGCCTTCAAGTTTCAACATAATTGGCAAAGATCTCTAATATAAACTTCAAAAACAAATCAGTCTTACTTTTAAAAAAAAGATTTTTAAGAAATTTGTTGGAAGTTTGTAAAGTGTTTGTTGAATACAATGAGTGTTGTGCTCATAGAATAAATGTGAAATATTCTTGAGCAATCAGAATATATTACAACTTGTTAAAATAACGAGCTACTCAACTAAACTTATTGTGTGCATAAATGAAATTGAGTAGTGAATGGCATGACAGAAATACAAATTTGAACCTGCAGAAATGGCAGAGTGATCAGGAGGTAGCCGAGAGGATACGTTCGTTCCCAGCAGATTGCCACTTCCGTCTGTAAGACGTCGAGTTCGACGCGTTTCCTGCAAAATTTACAGTTTTAGATCGTTGCAATTATATTGTGGTATTGCACCTATATCTTCAAAGATATCTTTAATATTTCACTCGTGAATTATTTAAGTAAATTATAAAGAAAATACTACAAGTTATGAGTAACTGAATATAAAAAATTATGTAAAAACGATTTTAAACAAATCGTATGAAATCATAGATTCGATATCAGGAATCGATGAAATAGATGAAATAAATGAAATGAAAGATGGAACACATATGGACAATGAAGAAACTGACTTATATTGATTGATTACGAAAATATGAAATTAAAATGGGAAAGTTCACTCAACAAGGGATGGCAGATGTTCCTGTCAAACAACAAACCACTTTACACCTTTTACCATTTAACATTTTCATTCTTCATCTCAAGAAATGGAATGAAAACAAAAATTTGTTGTAATACGAAATGCAAAAGCTTGACTCCAAATCATTCAAATTCACTTGGAAATTTGATTGACTGACTTGAAAAAATAACTTCGAATAATTAAAATCTTGCATTGATGCACTGCTCTTAACTTGATAATTATATTCATCACTATAATACAACGATAACAAGATCGGTTTTGTGTTCCTCTCATACGACACTAATTAAAGGTATTTCAAAAAAGTATTAAGTTTACCTTCCGGATATTCGAAAATATCCTTCAATTTGATGCTGGTATACAGTACAAAAAAACTACAACTATGGAATGAAAAGAAATTATCATTATTGAAGTTGAAATACCTTTAAAAATTACGTTTTTTTAGCAAACAATTTTGAAAACTTTTGGTTATTATGAAATTTCTCTGAAGTTTTTTACTTTATTTATGCATTTATCGTAATTTGAAACTTGCAAAAAATTTGTTAAGCTTTTACAGGCATTCATTAATTTACTTGATTTTAAACTGGTCTTGATGAAAAAGAGAAAGATAATAATGACTGAAGCAGGAACGTGAACTATGAATTAAATTGATGTGAAAAGTAGGTGGTGTGAGTGAATGTGCAGGTGAACAAACAAACTTTAAACGACAGTAAGACTTTTTAGACTGAAATTTTTGTAGTTAGTTTTCTAATATTTTAGAATTTTGAACAGTAGAACATTTGATTCGAAAGGGTGAAATATGAAAAAATATGAGGCAGCATACTGCAAAGGCAAACAGAGAGAGGTCAGTTAGCTAATCACTGTATGTAATGAAGAGCAGTAATCCTAGAAAGCTTTATTTTTGAGTTTCTGTATGCATGAGTAGACAATGAAATTAAAAATTAATTATAGTTTAATTTTTAATTTGTTTTCCAGCAATAAGTCAACAATGAAATATATTTTAAAAGCATGATGTTCCATCACTTTTGTCCAATTCGGTTTTAATCCAAACAATTTTCAACTCTGATGAAGCTATGTGAAGAATGTTGAAATGATAGCGTATAGTTGAACCGATTCATCCCAATGACATCATTTACAAGCAAACGATACGCTTCATTTACTTTCAAAGCGTCAAGAAAAAACTGACATAATAGTGACTGAAAATTTTCAGTTCATATTTGCAGAAATTTTGCACAATGCTTAAGCGCACAAGAAAAACTATATATTGACTATGCGTAGCGCAGTAAGTATATGCTTTTATAATTAATATTCTTAAATAAAGAATAATTATAAGTTTCACAGTACTGGATTAATGATTGTGTGAACTAGTGATTAATGAATGTGTGGTACTTTTTTATGGATAAATAAATAAATAGAGAGACAGTTGAAATGAGAAGAGCAAGTTAATAAAAGAGTGCAAGCAAGCGTCTATTTTTAATTAATTATATTTGATACGATCAATTAATCAATCAACCAATTTACTTATTTATCAATCAATCTATCTATCTATCTATCCATCTACCTACCTATTTACTATCTATTTACGTACTTAGTCCTCATTTGTTAACAATGCTTCTTAGACCAATTTTGTAATTTTGTTGGTAAACATCAAGTAATAGAGTCTGCTGCTGCACTTACTCTAAGCAATTAATTATTTTTGAAGACGAGGTGGATGTGCATTAATGACTTTTTTGAAAAGAGTGCCGCATTCGCCACAGCTTATGCCATTTCACTCCATCTTAGTCTATGTCATCTTTGCCTACTTCTCTACACTATCCTCGCTTGGTTTGGTTTTTTGTTCTGTCCATCAATGAAATGAATGGAGAGACGAGCGAGGTAAGTTGGACTAACTTCTCTTCAATGTTCCGTCTCATGATTTATGAACTGCCTATAGGGAGTAAGTTAACCTACAAGGCATACACACACACACATAATGATTTATAACACTCATAAGTTACGCACTAGGAAATCTAATTTGGCGGAAGATGTATATGATTAATTGAAACACTTACCTGGAAGGGGATGAAATCAAATTTGACTGTGAGCTCTAATGACGTGATGGCAAGGCTTCTTTTAGCTTGATGTAAGAGAATGAGCGAAATGCAAAAGGTGTTCTCAAGGGAACACAAAATGTATGCCATGGCCCGCCCATTACTTTTCTCAAGTTTTGCTCAGGCCAATTACTTTCGTGGCTGGATATAAGTCTAATACCTATCTGCTTATGACATTGTTACTTCTGCTATACAACCAGTGTACTTCTAAAACTAATTTCTATGTGAGCCTTCAAGCTGCGATATTTACCATTACTTACTGAAAGGTCTCAAAGCACACATATCAATGACAGGATGTTTCTTTCAGGTACTACTCACTTATTCCATTCCCTCATTTATTCACTGGTAAAATAAATGAGTTTACGAAAAAAAGTTTGCTAATTCTAATGGAACGACCCTTAAATTATTGGACATCTAGCGAAGATTACGTTTTGACTCCGCCATAACTTTTTTGTATCAATGGAGCTACTCAACAGCAAAAAGTGCTTAAACGCTCCAACATGAAATGGAATGCTTTTAAATACACAACACAATATGTATATAAATATATTGAAAAAGCTTTTGTAACCGTTACAAGAAGACTAAACATTTTTCATCGAGTTGTTGAAATATATCAGTAATATATTAAATATATTAAACTGAGCATAAAGGTCACTACCAGCTGATCAATAGAAGATTACTGAAATTTTAAAAAATTAGATTCATCCACTTGACCTCCTCTTAAGTTTTCTTTCATGTTTTACAAGATTAAGATCCCATCCTTTCTAATGACTTCGTGTTAATTATTTTGCTGGCTTTTTTTCATCGGAATGGAAAGTGAAACATAAAATAAATAATGCAGCAATCTGTGAACTTCTTGTTAAATCACTTTAATTAGGTGAAATTTGTATTTACTTTTACCCAATCTTTCATTTACATTCATGCATTTAAAATAAATTTTTTAATCAGTAATTCGCTTGCGATTTTGCAGCGTTGTGATTTTTATATATCAAATAAAATGCTTATCGATTGTATTTTTTACCTGAACTCTTAAAAGGAAACCATCACCATATCTTGCAAATCATCATCGAAAAAAAGTCGGAAAAATTTAAAAAAGATGAAACTGCTCACTTTCCCAACTTTGTTCATTGATTCATTTTTCAGTGCACAAGCGATATTTGTTTGTAAAATAGTAAAATTCTTCATATAAATAACTTTGAACTAATATAACTTGGAGGCCAAATTTCGCTTCAGAATAAAATTTAGATTCTTGGAAGTCCCTGGTTACAACAAAGAGTACAGGAAGAGTAGACTTAAAACACAGTAGTCCAAACCAAAATATAATTCGTAAGCTTCTGTAGATGCAGTGAACAGGAAGTTTAAAGCATGAAAACGTAATCGTTAAGTAAAATGGGCGGATGAAATGAAGTAAAGTAGTATTCAAAAAATGAATGGTGCAAAGTTTGTCGGTAAGTGATGTTTAGATGATTACTTTTGCCACGAAAAAATAGAAAGTCTGTATAAAAAATGGATTTTCAAGAAAGAATGATAGTCGTAGATTTTTATTTGCTAAAAGGCTTTTGTGAGGTTCAAAAAGTGGGTGAAAAATGTTGGTGCCAACGATTTCTCAGAGAGCTATCATTCGCATTCTTGTAGTGATCATTTGCTAATTTAAAACAAATGATTTCCATCCACCATCTCATATTTACTGCTTTTATTCAGATCAAACTTTGTATGATATTAAAAATATAGAAACGTAGTGTTCTTCATAATCAATTTCAAATTCCTTAGAATCATTATCTTAAGAGTAATCAAAAATACAAATTTTTTTCACTTATTTTTGCACTTTGAAGATGATCAATTATTGCTGCTAACATGAAAAGTTGAATTTCCGTGCACCAAAATTTTTTTTCGAAAATGTTGGTAAACAGAAACTTTTATAACAGTGACGGAAACTGTTTAAAACAAAACAAGTATAAGATCTCGTAAATATGCAGTGCATTTCCTAAGTATACAAAGGAAAGACTATGAACACAAGCTTCAAATTTGACCAAAATGTTAGTTAGATTTTGCGCAACCACAATCATGATCATAATGCTGAATATCTTTAGCATTATAGTTTTATCAAGATATCAAGATATTAATCACCAATCAGTTTCGTAGCTCATTATTTGTTTTAATGGGCAAAAATTACTTTTTCACACAGAATTTATTCTTACGTAATTCTTTTTGAAAACCGAATAAAACAACTACTTTATTTCGTATTAAAATTTACTTGGAAAATTTTTTGCTCAGAAGAAACATACATCAAAAACCAATATGCATTAGGGTCTGAATTGCTCAGCAAATTTTTGTACTTGATTTGAATTCTCGACAGAAATTTTATTGATGCTTACAAGGAATTAAAATAAGTTTAAGAAATTTTGCTTTTTTCATGTCGGCAAAAATGCCTGCGATTAGTTCTGGCCGCAAAAAAAATATCAAATAATTTGCTGCAAGTGTAAATATTAATTATATTTAATAACATGCACAAATAATAGCAGCAATAATTCAACTAACTGAAAATGGAATTTATTCACGTACAGTATAAAAATGCAAAGTGCTTAAAATTAAAAAAGCAAAGGAATAGACAAGTATTAACTTGATTACTTTTTAAAAGTTGGTATTTAGAATAAAAATTTATGATAGCATTTCAATCATTTGTACTAACTATTGTTTAGTTTCCAACAATTATTTCCAAACTAATGAAAAAGTTGTAACAATTGGGATCTAGAATGCTTCTTTCCATTCGAAATTCAAAAAAAGTCTAATTGCTACTTATTACAAAGGACTGAAATTTGAAAAAACGAAGAAAAAAGTGCAGTTTTCCCTAGTACTTTTCATTTTTAATATTACTCTTTTTATTATGTTACTGATTTCAAAAAGATATGTGCAGAATAAGAAATACTGAGGTTTCTTTTTTGAAATAAAACTTTTTTTTTTGATTATCTTGCCATTTTCATCATTTTGCTTGTGAAATAACTTCAAGCTTACGTTTACACAATAATCTTGCTTATTACCAATCTACATAAGGAAACAAGCATGAAAAATACGACTTAGCTTGCACATTTTCAAAAAGCAGGTAAATGAATACTAAGGATTCGATTTGGCACCAAAATAGATAAAAATTAAATTACTAAAAAAGTTACTGTAAAGCAGGTCTGACGATGGCAATCATGTAAAAATGTTATAGTGTAATACTTAAATGCAAAAAATATATGCAAAGCAATAAAAGTTGAAATTACTTCTGATGCAGAAACAAAATCGTAATAAATTTCTAAAGTCAAAGTGTTTAATGAACCAAATGGTTGAAAATAATTTATATATAAGTCGACGTTGAGTGTTTAGTTAACGAATTGTTTGAAGTAATGGTTACAGTCACCTGAAATTTCCTACATAACACTGAAACCATATTAAATGTGTAATAGAAAAAAAGTTTGACTTCATTTACTGGCTCAAATCATATTCTACTGTTTTGAAGAGAAAACTGTTGAATGCAGAAAATGCTTCGTGACTGAAATGGCTACACAGCAATAATTATTTGATGTAATAATTAGATCCAATTAAATTGTATATAGAGCAATTTTAAGAATTTATTTTATAGTTAATTGAATGTCTAATTACTTTATGAAAAATGTGGAAAACCTTGTAAAATTGTTGGAAAATACTTCGAAATTGATATTTTCGCTTTTTTAAAAGTGTGAAGTAATTGTGTTAAAAATCATAATATTGATTTTGCTTTGTTATGATGTTCACTGAAATTTTGAAGACATTAAATGACCTCATCAATGAAAATATTCTTTAACCTTATTATTTAATAACATTTATTGAATCGAAAATCGAAACAACATCTTCAAGATCAATGATCTAATTTACAGCAACCGTAAATTATCATTGTTTTGGTATCATTTGCTTCAAGTATCTGAAGTGTTTTTTAAATCTTAATCTTTCTTTTTAATCTTGATATCTCAAGTTTCTAACTTGAAAGAAACCCGAAAATTCAAATTAAAAAAGTTTTGATCCATTATTCTCATACTAGTTCAAATCACGATAAACTGTGAAAACGAAAACTATAATTAATTTTAAATACTTTATACACGTCTCTTTGAAAACCCAAAGTGCAAAGACTTTATCAAACTTTTCATGATATTTTCCAGATAGCAACCTTTTGAATAATTTTGAGATAAATATTATTTTTTCCTTATTTCTGTACATTACAAGTTACCAAAGACACGAAAAACTTAGTTTTTAAAGCAAATGTGCTCGCACTTTACCAGTTTTATTTCTTATATAATCACTTTTAATTTTCATATTTTTAATACACATATGCCAAAATGTCATGCACAAACTAATCACATAAAATGTATTATTGTCAGGAAACAAAACAATTCAAAATTGAGCACCATCACAATTTTGGCTTTTTTCAGCTTCATAATATCTGAATACTATTAATTATCAACAATCTCTGACAATTGGTCTCACAACTTAAAATACGTTGTTTTTTTCTGCTAAGAACAAATTTCATACCTTAATAAACGCTAGTATAATATGAAATATGTGAACATCCTATACAGCTATAATTAGTTTGATGACAATAATCAGCACTCTTCTAGCATTGTCATCATAAGACTAACAGTAACCACATTTGAAGAGTGGTAACGCTATATAATGAAATCAGTTTATTACTCAGTATGCTGCGTTCGAATAAAAGTTTAAGAACTCTAAATTCATCTTGAAAAGTTTTCAAGTACACTGGAAAGTGTGTGAGCTTGTTTTATATGCAACTGAAACTTTTAATTCAAAGCACCTAATACATGTGATTTTAAATTAAAACAAATAATGGCTTACTTGATGCTTGCATGGAATCGAATGAAACATAATAACTCAGCTATTCAGCTTACTCAAATAATTGCATTCAGTAAAAATAGGAAAGTAACGAATGCGAGAGTGAAGTTTTGATATGCAGTCGCACTTCTGTTAAATTTCAAGTTTCGCTTCTATTTTTCGTTCGTTCCATTTCGTCTACGACAAGAATTATACTTCAGTGCGTGTGAAGACTAATATTAAATCACTTCATGCTCTAATTTGACTTCAAATGATATCAAAAGCTACTGCGAATGTTTGCACATCTGAAATCTAGCTAATTCTGTTAGCAGCTCCATGAAAAATAATTTTTTTTTCATGCTACGCAAAACCAAGCAATTAACTTTTTTAGTAAGTAAACACTTTATTTATTTCTGAAAAGTTTAAAAAATCGTTTTTAAAACATTATATATATCAAATTGAAAAAGTTTATTATTTAAGGTTGTTGGGCGATTGCAAGCATTTTTAACGAAATAATGAAGATAAAATGAATATTTGGTAAAATTTTATATTAACTGGGAATATGCAAAAATCATTTCCTACTTAAATTTCAATAAAGTACTGAAAATTTGGTAATTAAACTTTTAAGCAAGGAAGATTCATTTTGTCATTTTTGCATTTTTTTTCAACTTTAAAACTATTTCTTCAGAATAAGGTAGTTATTTAACTAAACTTAGCCAAAAAAACTGAAATATTTAATACAAAAAGTAAAAAAAATGCTTTTTAATGCAACAAGTGAGAAGACAAGTGACTAGTCTGCTGAAAATTAAAAAAAGTGACAAACTTAATGAAGAGATGTTATAGTGACAATTATTCAATATTGCGATTCTAGTAACAGTTAAAACTATAATTTTTAATAAGTTTAGTTTAAAAAAATATTTTGTCTGCATTACTTAATTCATCTAGTAACGAATACAGCTTTTAAGCTTGCTTTTCATCTCTACATAACATGTAAATGATTTATTCTTTAAAAAAGTATATGAGTTAAAGTGAATCATAGTTTTTTGAAGTGAGTTGTGCATCAGTTTACTGCTGACTTAAATAAATACTTAAAAGTTGTTTGACCAAAGTATTACGCAGTAAATTAACTAAAACAATAGTAAAAAAGCATAAAAATTTTTAAACACAATGAATTTTGAATGATGCTAAGAGAAAAGTAAATTTGGAACTTTTGTTTAAAGCAATCCCATTCATTTTCATGTCCATTCACTTTCTTTTTTTTTCAATAATTAGAATAGCCTCTTCGAGTAAGAAGTTTTCTAGAGTTTTTATAAACATTTCTCGACATTCTACACAGACTTAAAATCTGATATATATATATATA
>UYYF01000574.1:0-11534 GCA_900618365.1 Thelazia callipaeda
ATTTGTAAAAGTTGTACTTTATTTGTGAACACTTTCCTAATTCCGTGAAAAATATGTTTCAAAAAAAGGTGTACTGACAAATAAAAGTGGTAAATTTTGCGCAGTAATTATTAATTTCAGGCTGAAACTTATGAGAGATCGGTTCGAGTTTTGAACAATAAGAATATTCAGACGGATGAGAACGTTTCCGAGAAAGCATTACCACAGAAAGCTGTAATCTTTGAAGTAAGCATCGAGTTTTCATTGCATAGAAACTTTCTTATCATTTCGCCTTAGCTTCTAATTTTAATATAATTGATAACCTGAGCATTTTTTTAACTTTTATAATCTCATAACTTTCTTTTACTATGTAATATACTCTGTAAAAGTTTTGCTACCAATACTTTTTTAGGATATAGCGACTGATATGAGTCGAATTGAAGATCATCAGCTAAAGGGGCAAGAAGCAAGTACTCAGTGGACGAGGAATAGCTCAATACCTGAGTGAATACCTACATCATTTGCATTTTTGCTTGAGCACCTGACTGACTTATTATGAATCTTTAAAAAGTAACTATTAAATAGGCGAGAGAGTAGCGCGCATTTTATTATCAGTTTGAAGTTTATATTGGCGCAACTTCTTCGCTGATCACAAGATATGCGCCAAACCTTACCAGTGTTTATCAAAAATAACTATGATGGAACTTTAAAAAACTAAAAACTCTTATGTGTGATATAATATAAAATAGACTAAAAATTATCATTACTTTCAGCATATTAATTGAAATACTTAATCTTTTTTTACTCAATAATGGTCAGTCATTGCATCTAACTCTTCATATCTGAACAATATTTTGCTTTCTGTATTTCACATAAATGTCCATTTGGAATATAAAATTAATTAAGTATTTTATTTATATTATCTTAGTAAAGTTAGCATTTTTGAAGGGAGAATTTGTCAACAACAGCTCCAGCATTTGCTTCTAGCATATCAACACGACGCAATGAACCTGACGCTAATTCTATATCTGATGTCACGTCACTTGCAATGGATTTTACAACGTTTGTTGCTGGAATTTATTTATTCATTAGAATTAATTCTTTCATTATATCATAATTACTCAAATTTATTATTGTTATTACTGCTATATTTCATGGATTATCGTTATTACTTGTACTTAGTAATAATATATTTGCAGCATTTTTTGATTCATTGAGATGATTCTTTTTAAGTAGAATATAATTTTAGTTCAGAAGTTATCGATGATAGCATCAAGCAAAAAATGTCACAAAATAATCACAAGAAGCAAGTTCAAACTTTTCCTGTAAATGGTTGTGGTGTGCAAACCGATATAGCACAATTTCAAGTTCATGAACTTATGCTCAAATTACATGATTTACAGGTAATAATTCATAATTGATAATTAATTCTTTTAAAAAAGTTTGAATTTATAAAATATTTTTGTGACATACAAATGTTTAACAATAATTTAATACTCATTTTAGACCAAAGTACGTCCAAACTTAATGAATCGAAGTGCTGAAACATCATTAAATGATTCTATTACTAATATTACAACGAAAGGGCGTGGGATTCAGAATGAAAAAAGTAGAAAAATGTGCAACAAATGTATCCAATATGAATTCACTCCATCACTTGTTGTAAGATTTGAAATGTTAACTACAAAAGATAAAAATCTTTAAAATTAATTAATTAATTTGACAATTTGTGAATTAAAAAAATATATTTTAATTTAGGATAGTTCAACGGCTATAGACAGATCAATTCGTGAAATGGTAGAACAAGGTGCAAGTACAATAAAAGATTCTGATTCACTTCTTCATCAGTCTATGGAAACAGATGCATGGATACCACAATTACAATTTCCTGAATGTAGTCGATCTGTGCAAACAATGTTTGATGATGAAGACGACGATGAAGTCAACTTTTACTTTAATACCAAAATATATTTACAAAAATATTTTCATTAGAAACAGTTAAAGTTATTTAAGTATATTAAAATTTAGAAAAAACATATTAAAACTTTTTATTAAAAAATATTTTAAAATTTATTATGATTTAGAATCAAGAACAAGTTTCATTAACAAGCAAGCAAACAGGAACTGTGCAAAAAGATGGTTCTACAGATTTTTTTACTGTTGACAATAGGTTTGTTACTTATTTAATTAAGCACATATAGGTTTCATTTTTTGTTATACAGTTAATTTTTTGAGTATCCTTACATTTTGCTAAATATCTAAAATAAGCAATTATTCAAATTATGTCAATGTGAAAAATTCATTCATAAAAATTTTAGAATAATTAAAATTTTTGAATTCCGTGCTGTAAAAGAGTATACAACTTAGAATGCATAATATTAAGTAAAGATAAAATATGTTAAATTTGTAATTAATAATTTATATTATTTATTTGCGTTCAAATTCTGCTTTTAGCACACAATGTTCATTGGAATCAAAAGATGTATGCGATACTTACGTGCAAACTGTGCTAGAAATGAATGATTTTTGTAGTGATCGGTTAACTTGTAGAAACTACAATGCGTCAACGTTAACACTTAACGGAAGTTCAAGTGAAACAGAGCAGTCTTCATTAGGAAATGGCGAACCTCTACGACGAGTAAGGATTCTGTATAAAACATGAAATAATAATATTTTAATTTAATGTATGATATTTCAGAAAAATGAAAATAGTGAGTAGTAGAAGTAAAAGAAGTAACTATTATTAAAAATAATAAAAAAATAAGATTGTAATAATAAATAAATTAGCAGTGTTTCAAAAATAATATTGTATGATTATTATAAGGAGTAAATATGTGATTACTGTTGTGGAGAGGGTATTATGCAGAGAGGACAAATTAGTATAAATAATAAATTATTCAAATATTTTTGCTTGAAACGAAAATTAGTCATTAGTTTATTGTACGCTTTATATTATTTATTAGCGTACAATAAACTAAGGACTAATTTTGCTTTGACACACTAGGTTTATTTTTGAATCAATTCAAAAAATATTTAAAATGTTTATGAAAAGCCAAAAAATTTCAGGATCTTATAATTCAAACTGATGATTCATATCTAAAAATTGCTCGACGACTAGATCAAATTCGAACGAATAGAACTGAAAGCTTGCACATTTGTATAGCTCGACCTTTAAAAAAGTTAGAAAGTCAAGAATCAAGGAGAAAACTGTAATTTGTTTATTTTGTCTGATCTTTGAAATTTTTTAGATATAGATAAAATTTATGCAAAAAAATTTTAAAGTTATTGAATTAACTATTTTAGAAGACATATGAAATATTCTGTAATAAAATAGCTGAATTTTTTTAGCATATTCATAAAAGTCTGCAAATAAGTATGAATAAATATATGAGAAATTGAAAAAATTCAACAAAATAAGAAAGATATATATTTGATAAGATAAATAAAAAATGTTTTCGTAAATAACAGATACAAATTTAAGATCAAAATCATTTACTGAAGATCCAAGTGCGAGGCGAAGATTCTTCTTACAGCCAGTCTGTAATCCGAAAAAAGTATTCGATGAGAAGAAGGAAGACAGATTATCACTCCAAAAGTTTGTGCTTTTTGAAGTCTTAAACTTTCTTCTCTCATTAGTGACTGTTCATTCATTCATCATGGATTCTTAAGTAATTATTAAATTATAGAATATTTAGAGTAGCATAATAGAATTGAGAATATTATGAGTTTGTATCAACGATCATAGATATCTTGATAAAAATTATGCACAAATTGAAAAAGTATGCAAAAATTTTGCTTATTTTAATTTACTATTACATATCTAATAAAAAGTTACGTTTAATTTTGAAAACGACAAAAATTTTTGTCATTAAAAAAGTTTTTCCTTACAGATTCCAAATGGCAAAAGTGTCAGAAGATTTGCCAAATTCGTCAGAAACAATTCAACCAAAAACGTCAAATTTTTTGACAGCTAAATCTGACGTCAGTTGAATACATAATAACTGATAATAACTTTTATCTAATCACTTTCTTCACTTCAAATGCTTACAATCTGTCAAAAAGCAATAATGAACCATAATGTCATTTCAATTTTTTGCAACTTGCGCATTTTGCTAGCTTTTTTAAATTTTGCACATTTTGCTAGCTTTTTCAAATTTTGCACATTTTGCTAGCTTTTCAAATTTTGCAAATTTTGCTAGCTTTTCAAATTTTGCACATTTTATTCATTCAAAACATTGTGCATTTCATATAAAAACTTTGCATTTTTTTATTTTAAAAAATTAACATATTTTAATTATATATAATTTGCATTTCTGTTAGCTCTCAACAGTTTTGCACATTTCATATTTGTTTATTTGCATCATTAACCAAAAAGAATATCATAAAGAGTAAATTATATTTATTTATTATTTAAGCAATTATTGTAATTGCCATATTTCTTTAATATGAAAAATTTAGTATGCCACTTTTATTATAAATATTAAGTACTCATTATTATAACAAAAACTGCATTACAGTAATTATTTTCATACCTTTAATAATGCTTGAGTAGACTTAAAAAATTAACTTTACTCGAACATTATTAAAAGTAAAATAAACTTTGTAATATTCAAATACTCATAAAATTTTGAGTTAATAACAATTATGCAGTACATAATATAAAATTGAAAGGACAAAAATTTTATTTTTTTCCCCACTTAATAGAATTTATTACGAATACTTTCTATTACTTACTAATTAATTTTCACTTCACTGAGGACTTTTACAGTATATTGGAAAAGTAGCAAAAACATTTTTACAGCTTTTTACCTCATTTTTTAGTTGACTTATCATTTCTGATATGTGTTATCAATAACAAAATAAAATGTACTATTTAATTATTAGACCAATAACTAATTGTAAAATAGCGTAAATTGTTGAATAAATTCAATTTTATACATTATTAAAAGGTAATTTGTGGATATTACAGCCTCGATTTCACAAGTCCCGCTCAATTTCACCACAAATATTATGTCGAAGACCACCAGTAAGGTCAAGTTTCAGAAGAAAGCCTTCTTTGCCAGGTTCTGTTCAACCTGGTAAAGTAAGTGACTTCATCTGGTACCACGAGAAAGGGATTCATAACCCGGGAACTCCAGAAGGACTCAGAGCTAGTCAAATGATCATCATTGATATGCGAGATAAGGATGCTGTTGATACTTGTAATAGTTGAATATTATTTGTGATTATTTGCTTATTTTTATTTACTTCAAAGTTTGTCTATTTAAAAATTTTTTGTTACAAAATTTGTTTTTACAAATTAAATACGAATAATGCAATTTCATTTCATGCAAATTCTGACTTGCCACAAATTTTCATCGTTGTAAGTATTTATTGCTAAAATTTGCATATTTTTGCTTTCATGTACTTGTCTATTTTCTAAATTTGCATATCATTTTTGTTAATAAAGTTGGATTGGGTAGTGCTAGTTGTTCAGTTCCAGTAAATTACTGTAAAGGTATTGTCGTCACAACGTGCTGCTATAATAATGAAGGTTAGTACTAAATGTTGTCAAGTTGAAAGTTTTATTACGTTAATTTTAGCAGTCAATTTGATTGAATAAAATTTTATTGCATTTAATAAAATGAAATTCTGTTTATTTTTTATTGTTTAAAATGAATCAAATTTGCGTGTAATTTTTTTTTTTTTACAGTCTGAAACAGATGTAACGCAATCAGAAAAACGTAGAATTAATTTATTATCACAAGATGGTGAAACGATTATTGTTGATATGGATGTGATGGCACAGGCAAAGACTATCAACAATATGCTGACGGGTAAAAATTGTTAATTATTTTTATTTTTGTTATTAAAAGTATTTTATTACAATTATGATTGTTATTTGAATGACTGAAAAACCAAACAATTATTTATACAAAATAGTTTTGCATCACTTTTTTGATATTTGAAATAACATAAATATTAGATCTACTGATCGACCAAGCGGATGATTCACAACCAGCTTTCGATTTGCCTGTGCAGTTGCCAGCAAAAACGATCAAAAAGGTTCGTTCTACAAATATTTACTTCAAAATTAATAAGTGCAAAAGTTATTATACAATTAGTAAATAAATATATTCGTATATATTACGACAAACATTTGTGAAGAAAAAAAACGAATATAAAATATGCAGAAATGAAAAAAGAATTAATTTAATTTCATATATTAAAATTTGACTGGCAGCAAATAATTTTTGTTGCTATCTTAGGGATATCTTTTTAATGCACTGAGTATTTAGTTCATGAAAATGTATTTAAAAATTAACCTCTGAATAAAATACTAAATTATTTTGCATTTTTCTACAATGCAAGCTAACTTTTCAGATGGAAAGAAATAGAAACATCTGTTCTTCTATTTTGTATTATTATAATTTTTGAAATTGAATTTTAAAATAATAATTTTACATTTGTGCATTTGACGAGCAAAAATCCGTGTTCAATATAAATCTAAATCAGAGTTTACAGAAGTGATCAAAAAATATTCCAAAAAATAGTTTAAGTATTAATTAAAAAAATTAGAAAGTTCATCAAATAGTGGATAATTTGAGGTCATGAAAAAATGTTGATTTTATGTCATTCATTTATTTTATGATAAATCATTAATTAATTTAGTAATAATTTTTCACTATTATTTTTAATCAAAATATATATATCAAAATTTATAATAGCATTAAATTTGAATAATAAAAGGTCCTTACATGGTGTACACATCAAGCATATCTTACGGAAGATGAAGGAAAATCAGAAGAAGAAAAAATTTGGCGAAAAAATTTTCTGGCACTTCCGGACAATAATGAACTTTTTGAACTTGTACAGGTCATTTTAGCAATTATAGTTTGCTATTATAATTTGAAAATTCATCGGTGTTTTATATGCTTGAAATATTTATGCACAAAAAAATTATTAATAAAATAATAAATAAATGTTAGAGTAATTATTTTAGGCTGCGAATTACTTGGATGTTGGGGATTTGCTTTCATTTGGCTGTGAAACTATAGCAAATCATATCAAAGGAAAGACCGTGGAAGAATTACGAGCTTTTTTTAATATTGAAAATGACTTTTCACCAGAAGAAGAAGCTCGGGTAAGTTGAAAAAGTTCATATGCAAATTTATGCAATGTAAATTTTAGTGATTATCATGTAATAAATGCACGTTGAAATAAATTTCAGTTATTGATAAAAAATATTTTAGATTCGCGCAGAAAATGCTTGGTGTGAAATGTGAATGTGTGAAAGTTAAGGCGTGATGGAGGAACTAGTGATATTTCCTTTCTTCAGCTGATCTTGACTTAATCAAATAATTTTTCACGTTTGGAAATGCTAATAGAAATTGCAACCTAACAGCTTACTAGAAACATTTCAGCATAGAATGGAACTTAAAAGGATCATTTTCAGATCAACCTAATATGTGAAGTTAAGTAATATTTTAAAAAACCATCATATGTACATAGAAAGTTGAACATGAATTAGATCCTTATTAAGTTTCGAACTTCATTGATTCCAAGTGCATCATTTTAAGTCAAGTTAGCTACTGCAATCTAAGTGAAAATAAAGAGTCCGAATTTGTAAATAAATATTTGTATGTACGGTTCATCGATTTGTTACGTGACCCCAGTTTGCCTATCTTAATAATACTTTGTGTAATAGCATAAATTTGCATGCAAAATGTCATTTGTAATGTCTTATTCACTGCAGTGTAATTTTCATAATTATTTATTTATTTTCAAATAATTAAAATTACGAAGTGAAGCTAAAAGTGACATCTAAGCAAATAATAGGACAAACTTATTCACACAATACTAGCAAATAAAATCACGCGTTCTTCTTGGTCGTATCCTGAAAATAATTTAGTAATAATAAATTGAAAATCTGCTTTTTCATAAATTTATTAAATGATGCCCCAAGAATGAAAAAAGGTATAATAACTAACACGGCAATAATTAGCGTCAAGTTTTTCTATCTGTGGTAGCATTCGAATCACTGCACCGCGATAAGTAGTAGTACTCGAGAACGGATTCATTTCAAGATAAACGTAAGTAAGATTCGGTAGATGAGTTAATTCATCAACGTCGTCGATTTTTGTTAGCTAAATTTTCAATCAAAATAAGCTTATATATCAAAATATCAAAATTATTGCTATTATTATTGTATAATTTCTTAATAACAGATTTAAAAAATTTATTGATTACAGATTATTAAATTTGTAATCTTTAATTTTAAAAAGCATTTACAAATAAAATTAAAAGTAAATTTTCATGATTGCCTCATTCTTTTTAGCCCAGAAATCGGTAAGCTTGTTGAGATGACGGATGTTAGAAATAGAACGAAGGCAATTGTAATTTAGATCCAAAATTTCCAAATTAATATTCTTCTCCAAATTTGTGATATGTTCTATACCATTTTGCGATAGATACAGCTCACGAAGTGATTCCAATTTATCCAAACCCAACAAAATATAACATAATCATTTTTAATTCATATTTTAATAAATAATTTTGAAAATTTACTTGCATTAAACTTTTTTATTTAATTTATAAATATTTTTAAATAATTTATTTCGTAAGTTGCAATTATCATTAAAAAATGATTATGAAAATACAAATAAAACCTTGATTTCTTGAATAGCATTAGCTGGAAGACTGAGCACTTCAATATGCTTCAGTTCATCCAAGTTTTCAATGTGACGGATTTGATTTGCTCCCAAGAAGAGACGTTTGATTTTCTGATTCTTAGAAAGATTTTCAATTTTTTTGATTCGATTATCACCCAATTCCAAGTATTCTAATTCAGTTAACTGAAGTGAACGATAAATGCAATCTGAATTGCTCTTAATTATTTACTTTCAATAATAATTTATATGATATAAAATGAAAAAAGAATTAGAAAAATGATTTCAAACTAACCTCTTCAAAACCTTCAATTTTCTGAATTTTATTATGAATCAAATATACATTTTTAAGTTTTTTCAGTGCTGACAGATTTTCAATCACAGTAATTCGATTAAAAGATAAATCCAACGATACCAAATTCACTAATTCATCAAGATTCTCGATTTTGGTAATCTAAATTTATCTTTGTAAATTATTTCATTCTAAATTTTGTATAGTTCGTTATCAACTTTAAAGTAGAGATAAATTAAAAATTTTGACCTGATTGTCGTAAAGATCAAGTTCGGTAAGTGTGACAAGCTTGTTTAAGTTTTCAATTTTTTTGATCAAATTCCAGCGTAAGCATAATTGTTCAATGCTGCGCAAGAAATCAAATCCCTCAATTTTTTTAATTCGATGTCGAGTTAAGTCAAGTTCTTTAGTATCCTCATCAACCTAAATCACAACATAGCGGGATGGAATTTGTAAGGTCAGGTCAGGGGACTGGATGAAAAAAAATTATAAAGCATTCATTCTAAAAATAACACTTTTTGACATTGAAACACAAAATTTATTTCAAATAAATTAAATATTATTTCATTCAGATAGCTTCACTGATAACAGATGAATAAAAGTAAGAGGCAAAATGACTATTAAAGTAAATAATTAATCAGAAGTAGAAATACTTCTATATATTCGATTTCTTTCTTCTGAGATTCTTCTGCTTGATGTTCTTCGCATTGCTCATTAGCACCATCGACTATATCGGGCACTGACATTGTAGCACAAATGAATCAATCTTTGTTTGAAGTAAATTTATAAGCGATATTCAAATTTTTCAACCTAAAAAATCCTCCAAAAATGCAAATTTTATTAATTCATAATTATTGATTGCCAATATTAAATTATTTGCAGATTAAGAGAAAAACTAAAGAATATTCATTTTTTTAGCTAGTAAATTATGAAAATCGTTTTTAATAATTCGAAAAATTTTTTAAATGTTTAAAAAATAGATCATTAGTAATTTAAAATATCTTTTGCCCAGCAATATTTTTTAGTTATAGAAAATTGAAAAATTAATATGTTTGCTGAAGTAATACTGAAAACTATTATTAAGTAAATTTATTGTAATGAATTTGAGTTCATTTTACAAAAAAAAATATACAATTAACTTGACATTAATAAGTTTGTCACTTTAATTCAAAATTAGAAATTATGCCATTTTTGTATTAAATATAAATTATCATTATTCCACCATTACGAATAATTTTGTTTTAATCACAACTTTGTGCCAAAGATTCATATAGTCATTTATTCATACTTATTTTATTTATTCATGCATAAAACAATACATTCACAATCATATTTGATTAGCAGAAATAATAATGATAATTCTGATAATTATTCATAAAAATTTATTCAAATATCAATCAACAGTCATCAAACGCTTGTTATACATGATATGCGCAAATATATCCTTGATTTTTTACCAATTTACCATCATATTTAAAATTGTCTATGGAACTATTCACATCTCGCCACATACCACCTAAAAATTTATATTTAGCTTTTGGAATTATCACAAGCAATTTAATTTATAACTATTCAAATACAATTCGCACATATATATATTTTTGATTTAATTAAATGAATTAATGTTTCTTAACCATTTTGTGCAGTTAAACTGATATCAATATGTAAAGCTTTTGAAAATATTAAAAGCAATTGTACTGTTTTTATCGTTAAAATTTAATACATCTTTTTTCTTACTTATTAAAAAAAATGTACAAAATGATATACGCATTTTGTTCTTCAATAAATGCAAATAATTGAAGTAGAAAAATACAAATGATGAAAATGTGCAAAATAATTTTATAACTTAAAATTGTGTTATAATTTGTAATCATAAAATTAATTACTAGAAAAAGAAATTGAATAGTTTAACTAACAATCAGAAAGGACAACATTTGAAGAAATTTTATCAAAATCATTATATCCATCAGCAAAGATTTGCGTTCCATCTTGCCAATAATGCTTAGGACGAGGTTCATTTAAATAACGTGCTAAATCTAAAGCTTGTTCAGCTAAGTGTGAATAAGCTTTTTCATGATAATCAACCCAACGCCAATCAAAATCTCTTCTGAAAATTATTCCTCAAATATTTTTATCTATTTTCATTCTTCAACCATTTGTAATTACTGTAATAAAATAGCTCCTTTTATTAGCTTTATTAACTTAATAAATTTAATAATGATTCATATTTCAGCTTGACTGTACTGTTTTTTCCCAGATATTACTAAAGGCACAAAATTGAATGTTTAGAAAGCACACATTTTAGCACAAAACTACATGAAATTTTGATTGAATTAGAAAACTTATGCAAATTTTTCGAAGTTTTTTGGATTACTAAAGATAAATTTAGTTTTTCAAGTAAATTTTGAATATTTTTTTTAACTTTTGCTTTGCTTTTGCTCTATTTTTTTAAACCATTTTGTACAGTTAAACTGATATTAATATATAAAGCTTTTAATCAAAAACTTTACAAAAAGATATATATTAAGTGAATTTTATCAAGTAATATACTAAATTTTGCTTAATTATAGCATAATTTCAAAAAGTTAATCATATTTGCTTATAAAACTTTTTTA
>UYYF01000575.1:0-11498 GCA_900618365.1 Thelazia callipaeda
ATATATATACCAAATTTTATGCCAAATCAATACCACACGGGGGTTATTTTTTTCTTCTTCACTGTTGACTCTGTTTATATATACAATAAAACCATTTGATTTGATTTTATAATTCTCTATATATATATCAAATCAAATCGTGAACGGATAGACTGTGCCTGATCTTAGAAGAAACACATTTCTTTATTTCTGGTTTCTATTCTTTTCCCTGTTCCACTTTTATCTGTTGTGGCGATGAGACTATGGACGTAAATGGCGGAAGTATCAGTTCGATCAGTTGCACAACAAACGTAATCGTATCGACAGTAAAAGATGCAAGAACGGTAGAAATGGTAGTAATACGAGAAAACATTCCAGCAATCAAACAGGTCAGTTATCTAATGACTGGGGATGAGTATCTGACGAACCTTCCACATCACAGGCGACTTCCAAGGATCGAAAAGAAGTAATGGACCATTACGATAATGCTTATGCAACCCCTTGTTGCAGTTCTTCTAAAGGAACGAAGACGAAACAAGGGAAGAATGTAAAGAAGAAAGATACGCATGGGATGAATAGAGAGGAAGAAAAGACTATTGTAAAAAGAGTTGGAAAGAACATTCCCGCAATCAAACAGATCAGCTGCTAGATATTGGCTTTCTCCGCTGCTGTTCGTTTTATGCACGGATCTGTTGAGCTGTAGGCTCAATGTCAGATAACGTAGGCTCCATAACAGATAAAGAATGCATGTAGCGAACCATTACTTGTGGATGATCTCAAGCTCCTTGCTACTGATAAAGATTACGAAAGTTATGACTGGAATCCAGAAGTTATTTGAAGTAGTAAGGTAAGAGGGGAATTCAACAAAGTTAGCCATTAATAATGAGGCATGCGCTGATAAGGCTAACTCTAGAAAGGAACTAAGGAGTATAAATATCTTAAAGTAATGGAAGACAGAACTAGGGCAGTAAATGAGTACGCCATAAGATTAATAAATTATTATACTCGGGTGCTCAAACTACTGAAACCAGAGGACTTCCAAGCAATTGACCATGATATTAGACAGTTACTAATTAAGTACGGAATTCACGTCCAAACTGCATGTTCGAAAAGAATGTACCTGCCAAGAGGCGAGCTAGAACTTGTTCCTTGCGTCGAACAAGTACAAGTGATCTTGTGCTTCTGAAACTTCATAATGTACTTGTAGAAAGTGCGCCCATATCTACCAAGAGGGCGGCAATTTTGAAGCAGGAAAAGACTCACAACACGTACTTAGTAGTTATTCAGCCCTACCTTCAGACTAAATACAACCTCGTAGAAAATCCAGTCGTCGAAAACGTACTAGCAGCTCACAAAGCTATTGTATAGCGAAATAGAAAAGAAAACTCGTCATGCAAAGCTATGCATGATGCACAGTAATGAGCTAGCCTCAATATTAGATTCATCCTTGTGGCTACATTTCGAAAGTATTGCTCAACAGGATGAAAAGCGATACTATGACGTCCAACATAGAAGTATGTTTGGAGCCATCAAAAGTATGTGCTCACATTATAGGGAACGTGTGAAGACAGTTGACTATCTAGCAACGCAGTGCGAGAAAATGTTATATCATTACAATACTAGAAGACACAATGAAGCCCTGCGATCTATCCATTTAAGACTACAATAAGTACAGTCTGAAATTGTTCCGTTCAGAAAATCATGGCTAACGAGAAAGTAGAGATGTGAAGTAATCCTGATAGAAGTTGCCATCATTGGTGAGGACAGATTAATTGCAATCGAGACCCAAGAGAAGCGAAAGTACGATTTACTGGCTAATAAACTCGGGGCAGAGATAAATTGTGGGACGAAAATAATTTCGTATGTGATGACTTGGGATGGGATAGTGACGAACTTCCACAATTGTTACGCGAAGGTAATCAGTATATCTGATCAAGTTGAGGCATATATCCAGTCGATAGTGCTCCAGAAAACGCTCGAAAGCATCTCATTCGATCAGCGCAGTGGATTCGACGAGGACGAAGCAGCGGAGATCAGCTCAGCAGAATTGAGTGCGGGGCGAATGCAGCGAGAATGCCAGAATACGATTCAGCGCCAGAATTAATAATAAAGAATAAAAGAATAAGCTCCGTGTGATATATATTTGATTAAAAACACTGCAGCAAAAGGACTAAGATATGATGTGTTGTAAGTGGAATGGATTACTAAACTCAAACAAATCATGCTAAAATCGTTCAGAAAGGATGTAGTCAATTTTGTCAGAATTTAACTTGATTAAATATCATATATCGGTGTCTTTAATGAAATATTCCAGGATACTCTATTTGTTTCCTATATTTCTAGTTGTTTTGATTAACTTCTATCCGAATGTAATTGACTAATTTAAAGTTATACAAGAGCCATTGGATAAGTAGCAACACTTTTCCGGCTAGTTCAAATTTTCTTTGTATATTTGGCTATCTTCTCAGGAAGTTTTAAAACTTTTTAGAAAGATTCCTAGTCCATTTCAGTTTACTACAGTTTTCCTAAAGTATAAAAATAAAAATAAAAATAAAATAAAAAAAAATCTTGAATTTATAAGCACGCTTACATTTGAAGATGTCATTCATGCTTTCAGATGGAATTAAGATCTGCAGTAGACTGCCAGAGTGGACTCCGATCTAGATGTGAAACCAGTGGCTGCACATTTATCTCAACACGAAGTTTCTCAAAATCGCGAGAGAAGCTATAAATTATCTGTTTCATTATAGTACTTTATTCATGAGAAAAAATGTCAGCAAATATATTTTATCCCTGATTAATAATTATGATAAAATATTAGCATTTGCAACAGCGTTTCCGGTACTTATAAACATAGTTGGTGAAAATTAAAAACCAGTTGAAGTAAAGTTGACTGAGAAAATAATAAACCATAAGATAAGAATCAAGCACATCTGTGAAATTACCTCAAAATGAATAATGCACAGCACACTGCTAAGCACCACTCTGCGATAGCAGAAACACAATGCAGATTATAGCCCTGGAATTTTGAACAGACATTAGATTTACAAATGTATTTAAAACTTAAGTTCTTATAATTTTCACATGTTTCAAAATCACACTCACCATGCAATCAAATTACTTGAATGCTGAACATAGTTCCTTACTGCTAATTAAAATAAGGTTGTAGTCACCAAAATATTTCGATGTAGTAGTACACTTAATCTTTTTTTAAAATATGACAAATAAATTAAAATATGAGAAGCATTAGAAAGACACTAATGACAAGAAATAATACCGCTTGATCTGCTTTTCGTGACCACGGTCTTGGAGTAGGTAAATTAGGATGATACTTATGAAATTCATTTGATGCAGCGATACCGAAATAAACAGCTGAAACATGGAAAAAAAATTTCAAGAAATATTTTAATATAGTTTATTATCTTTTCCTAGTACTCCAAATAAAAATCCTTCATCAATATCTTCCGACAATAAAAAATTTTTGCTTTCACTTCATCTGGTACGCGTTATCATTTTGAAAGAGTTTCAAATTCTCGGAACAGAAAGCTTTTTAAGGACCTGTAGCAAAGCACAGAATAGCAGATATTGCTAACACACTGCGTATACAACCAATCCTCAGGTTATTGTACAACGGATACATATGTAAGGTGATGTAAGATTGTAAAATCATATACAAACATCCGAGTCCAAAACAGGTAAATGCTCCAACATAATGTACTGTAATAACAGCTGACTCCTGCAAAACATTCCTACTAAAACATCGCTCGCATATTCTGGCAATTTCTCTGCCTTCAGCTTTTGTTGACTTTCTTGAAACCTAAATTCAGTACGTAGTTTGATTTCGATTTTGACTTTCCATCAAAAGTCAAAAGCATTTTTGAATAATTCTAAGAATAAAACTTTTGTACGGTTTTTTTTCGATCTTCGAACCTTTACAATCACAAATTTTATTCAATTAATAGGGCTGTCAGTGTTTCCCAACAAGATGGAAATGAGAAATATAAATTATATTCTCTCATTTTCAAACATAAAAAAAATTACAAAAACGAACTTTTGAAAACATTGCATGGTATGATATGCAAAAAGTTCAGTACAATCTCTTACTTCTGTAAGTACGAAAAAAATGAAATATTTCAAGCTAGTAGTGGACAGAAATGTGAAAATATGCAATAAATGCATAATTCTACAAATAAATAAAAACATACTTGAAAGTTAGCAACGATGAACATGCCAAATGAACTCAGTATTCCAAAAACACAACTGGAAGTATTCAAAAGCTTCAAGCAATTATCTGAGTCTCGATTGAGTTCAACAACCAATGAATACCTAGAACACATACTAATGCAAATGGCAGACCATCAATGTAGGCAGAAGAAAATCTTCAATAATCCAGTAACTAGATTTTTTACCAAATTTGAACAATTTTTCATTAGAAGAAGATCGTGTTTATTTGAATAATGCACACACTGTCTTATTTTTCGAACTTTGGCTTTACCGTTCTGGATTTTAAGCGAAGCTTTTTATAGTAGACCTGCGACTATAACTAAAATAAATTTTACAAAACTATTCACCTTAGATGAATAACAAGCATTATAATAAATGAGCATAGGTTCAGCATCATACTAAAGAAACATGATTCAGGACGATTATCTCCAGAAGACGAAATATAAGGAAAAATAGGATCAATATCGCCTTGCCATACAGCTAAAGTGTATGATATACCTGCAATTATTTCTTTCCCGAAAGTGTATTTTACCGAAAACCAAAGAGAAATAGAGAAATCTTTAAACACTTACTCAGCATTAGCGTAAAGATTATAACAAAGACGACAGGAAGATGCCCAGCGGCAAGAAGACCAAGTTGAAGCATATGTCAAGCCAATATCTTCCGATTTCTCGTACACAAACGATAACAGCTATGACAAAATCTTTTTAGTAAGCTTAAATTTAAATTATATCCTGCAGAAGAAATCGAAACAATTTATCTTGCTGTAATTTGAGTGCTTTGGTTTACTAACTTCTGTCTCTGGCCTACATAATTCGTAAATAACTACAAACCAATGTCAATCGCTTAATACACTTAGAAAACCAGCATATTATTCATTGATCTGACAATGATGAACCCGAAAATTCGCTCGCTATCTAGGCATAAAATTCGACCAACATGTACGCATGTCACAAGAAAGTGCATGAGTAAATTATTGGGCAAATGTTTGCAAGTTATAGATAGATTATTAGTTTCTAGTAGGTATATAAATACACAATGTCTGACACAGTGGCTGCTTGTAAATTACTTCATGCTAATGTACAATAATTTTGATATTATACGAAAGACTAAACCAATCAGTTTTAATTTCGAATGGAATAATCGCTAACATAAATGTTCTAAATCAGACAGGAATAACAGACTTGATCTTTTAATTGTTTGAAATCCCCTGCTTTATGCAGTAATCATAATCTTCTGTAAATGTGGAGGGTAACGTGGTCGCAAGTTAATAATGACTCAGTTTTTTATCATTCACAAGACGAAGATGTTTTGTGTTCTTGCTACTCTTTTTAGGATGAGCGATTCAGCCACATCCTCTAAATCATATCAAGAATTCGTCAAATTTGGCAAGTTCTTCACAACCCGTTTGGTAATTTAGTATTATTATTGTACTCAATTTTTTTAACACTACTCATGTATTAATATTTAACGTTTTTGTGCGATTTCTTAGAAATTTGTCTTAGGTTCAAGCAGTTGTGCAGTCACGTCTTGGGCAACTTATAGTACAAACATGCAGTGTGTCACCTGATCCTTCAGATTGGTTCAGTGTGCGAATTGATGAGATTGGGGAAGTAGCTGCTCAATTACGTACGAGCGTCACAAAGTAAGACTTTATTGTCAAGTTTTCCTGTTTTGTAGTTTTGTGAAAATAGTTTTTATTAGGTTTACTATATTTTTCAGATATCCTCCGAACGCAAACTGCTTTACTTTGGATTTTTTGCTTCATACTGCTGATGGTGATATTCTGCCTTTGGAATCTTGGTATTGACTCAGATTCTACATTTAGATAAACTGACGTCATTTAAAATAAGCTCATTTTTCCCAGTTGCCAAATACAGTCTGTTAAATTCTGTACATTCAAGAAAATGATGATGTTTCATGAAGAATTAGTGAGTGTATTCAAGATGATATAGCAAATATTCATAATTATGTCTTCTGTTTCATAGGTGTATTCGATATGAATCAGAATTAATTGATGGAAGTGTCAGTGTGAGGACTGAGTTTTATCATCAGTTAGGAACACTTTTAAAGTCAGCTATTGTTGCATCACGAATGACTCCAGCATACCGTTACTATGTGCGCAAACAGAGTCCAGATACGTTTATCATCATGTATAGAGTGAGAAATATTATCATTTGTATTTTCTGTATAAAGTATTGAGAAATTTGTTTGGCCTTTTAATTTTTTGCGAATATCAACCCTTTTTTCTAAGGTATACGAAAAGGAACCAGAAATGGATTTGGGTGAAGAGCAGAAGAAAGTTCGCATTGGACTAGTAGCATCTCCGTTTGGTGCATTCTCCCTTTATTTGTTATATCGCACTAAAATGGAAATTGACCGGTGTGTTCTTTACATCACAAATATTTTTGGTGATAATCTATGCGTTATGTTAAACTTCACGGCACTTTTACTTATCTGACTTCAGGATGGCAACAAAAAGGACAAATATTAGTTCTGCTAATGTGTTAAAGCATGCTGGGACTCAGCAAAAGCAATCTAGTGTAGATATTGATGCTCCACTGTCGATTCCATTTGGTCCTATTTTTGTTCACGATGGTGAAGTGAAACCGGTTAGTTTGCCAAGTTTCAATGGAAAACGAAGTTTGGAAAAGACCTTGTCAAGTTTTCGGTCTTAGAAGAAAAGTCTCAGGTCTCTAAGAATTGCCATCCTCTTTTTAAAAAACTATCATCCTTATGTTTAGTTCTGCATGTTTTTGATTTGTTAAGAAATGGTCATTTTTAGGAAAAAATTGATGATTTATGGTTTGGAACGCCTTCACGTCGCGTTCATTTTCATTTAGGACATTCGCGTTCTTCTTCAGACGATGCGTGTTGCCGTAGCCATACCTGCAGTGGTAAAAATACATTATTAAACAATATTTATGCAGTGTTGTGAGATTAAAAAAAATGAATCTGAAATTTAATCGATGACTTTGGATTTAGATTTGGATGAAAACAGCAGTCAACCTTATAGTTCAAGTTTGCCTCATCGTTTGATAACTACGGTATGTTCTTTTCGGAGAAAATACTGTAAAATGATATATACTCATATGTCTCTGCAATAGTAATGTGGTATCTGAAAATTTTGAAATGCTATTCTTATAAACGGTAATTTACATGCACATTATCATCACACATTAATTTCATTACCTTATAATGTTCAGAAAAGTGGAAACCATAATTCTAAGAGTTTTTTGTAATTTTTGATGGTTCTTTTTATGTTGTTTTTCAGAAGAACCGATCTAGGACTCATTCATTCCCTTTTTCAACTTTATTGACTACAGCTGCGACTGATTCGTTTCCGAGTAAAATTTTACTTAGATCCTTGGAAACAAATAAAATCATATGAATGCAAATTTCGATGAGTACTTTTCAGTTTTTTGTCTGTTATTATCAGAAGGAAATAGTAGATTGATCATCAGAGCTACTTTTATAAAATGAATCATTTGTATTAAAATATTTTCGAAATGATACTTTTATTTTTTGAGGTAAAGTGTATCAGTAACACCATTACTTATAATTTATTCGCTATCCTAGTTGGACTCTTCCCCTCACTTTATCATATTCACCTGATTTAGTGGCTTCTGGGTCAACATCTGCAACATCCATACCAGCTCATATACACCAGTTGGCTATAGCTCCTTCTACAGAAGATTCAATAAGTGCTAAAGAAAGTGGTAAATCAGAAGATTCATTTGGTGCAGAAGTGCAAAGTGATGATGATGATTTGTCAAGTAGTGATGATAGCTATGTTAAGGTACGTCTTGTAGTATTTAAGATGGCTTAATTTCATTTTATTGACTTGTCTTCCAATCACATTTACAAATTTGCGGGCAATAGAAAGAGAAAAACGGTGATTAAGATTTTTATCATCTTGAGTTTTCTGTGGTGGATTTTCATTCAATGTTTATTTTCGCTTCTGAGAAAACTGTTGTTTTCGTTGTTTAATTTATCTCTGAGCATATGTAAAACATTAGGTAGCATTTGGAAGTAGTGAAAGTTTGGCAGATGGACTGGGCGAGTTTATGAAACAATGTAGATCAGCTCCTACTCATCTTTCGTTTCAAGTCGATTGCACAGCTGTTATTCCAGAATTGGTAAATCTTTTTTCAAAAATTATGAAAAACTGGGATTTCTCTAAGCAAGAAAGATTCAAAAGTTTTCTGTCAAATCCTGGAAGTAATGATCTCAATATTCTTACGCAGTACATGAGAAATTAGATTTAAATGGATTTCTCTTTTTTTAGTGAATGCACTTTGCTGTTAGTTATTCTATTTTATTGTTGTTCGATATTTAATGCAAGAAATTATCTGTCATGGCGTGTTTTCCTCTTTACTTTCAGCTGGAACAGTTTGAAAACAATCAAATAATTTTCGACAGTTTCTTAGAGGAAATAAACAGAAAGACACAAATTGAAGATGACGTATCTTAGTAGTAGATAATCATTATTTTTTAAGTTGTACTTGAATAACAGTTTTCATATTGTTTGAAAATACTTGGGTTTTTTTACTGATCACTGATACAATTTACTTCCTTTATTTTATCCTTTTCCGATGAATAATAAAACTCTTATTTTGGAATAGAAAATTTAGAATTAAGAGAAGCCAGTTAGTTGTGAACAGTTATATATTTTTCAATTCGCATTGCATTTTACCGTATTTGGCGACAATTCAAGATGCTCGATTATTTTCTCTCATTAAGCAAATTCGCGAGTGTGGAAGAATAAAACGACGATATTCAAGTACAGCAAAAATAGCGGTTGTGCGCGATATGCTATTCTACGTATGCCAGAGCTTCGCTGATTTCAATATTAATTATATCAGTAGTGATAGTAGATAAATTAGTGAAATATAAAATTACCGTGTGCTTTATTGTGTGAAATTTCATTGCAGTAATAGTAATAATGGTTAAGAGCTGTTTTATATGGCCTTATTTGTCAAATTCTAGGTTTCCTGGTTACATTCAAGACTGGTTGCATCATTGTAAGAATATCAATCGATTTTTCATATTTCCTTTTAAAATAAGGGAATTTAAAGTTTATACATAACATTTGGTAGAGAACTTTCAGTTGTCAGAAGAGAATCGTCAGACTTTTTCAACTTTTATTATTTTCGGTATTGATTGGCTTATCTCCAGTAGTATGGAACTATTGTATTTAAAGTTGTCGCCCGTCATTGCATGAAGATATTAACAAACCATAAAACTAGTAAAGTCTCTGATACCATAATCATCCAAAAATGTGGTAAGGATGATTTATGGGGTTAATGTGAGTCGTGATGAATGGCTGTCCCCTAGTTACATGTGAGAGGAGGGTGCAAAGTTTTTTATCAATTTATAATTATGGAAAGCAAAGCGGAACCAGTTCGTAACTCAGTGAGAGTTGTGCCTTGTTTTATCGACTCATAGCAATGACATGAAATGTGTCTTCCTATTGGATTGATTTTAAAGGATCTATGAGATACTATTGTTCCGTTAATGGTAGTTCAACAATAAAGTGAAAGTCGGTGTCTCATTTATGCAATGTTGGACGGAACTGGAGTAATGTATTACCAAGAACAAAACGTGTTTCTTTCTTCATTGACGATACGGCTACTATTTTTTGTCTATTTACATGGGAGATGAAGGGAATATTTTGTTTTCAGTTGTTATTCAAAGTACAGTTCATGTATGGAATTTTAGATCTCTTGACTTCTTACATTATCTGCAACGAGAACTCATGAATTATATCTTGTCCATAACACCATCGTTCGATTCACTGCTATAATGCATTATCTGGATTTCCAAGTATCTGAACTATTTTATTATAGTATTTGAAATTCAAGTTCTAAGTTATGGATAATGTGTAGCAAACAAAAAATAGTACCTCAGTTTTTAGTAATGAGTTGGGTAATTTTTTCTCCAAGCTTATTTTTTTTCTAGAAACTTTTGTACCTAAGCTTCGGCGCTGCATTACAGTTTGTATGGTAGATATTGTTCGTCTACTACATTTTATGGATGTTTGGAATGGGTGAAAAATAGTGGTGCTAAACTGCATTATCTGTGATAAATCTTGTGCGGAGATCTGAAATGGGGAATGACAGATTGGATCATCTCGTAGAAGATTGTCCCGTAAATTGGATCGTCTCGTAGAAGAATATCAACAATCTGCCTTATATTTTCTTTTGTGACATATGTATGATAACAGGAAGAGCATTTACATTAAACGGAATTAGAGTTTGGTGAAGATTAGGGAGCATGTAAAGTAAATTCATAGCAATATGTATTCGTAGTCAGCAGCAGCATTAGAAACCAGGACATTGATTCTACCAATTTTTCTAGTATTTGAAGGAGTTAACGTGCTTTTGTCTAAACTTGTTAGCTATTGATAATGAAAATATTTTAATATTTTTAAAATATACATTTTATATTTTTATCATCAATATTATTAACACTCTGCAATTGATGAGCAAGATGGTTGTAAATAGATGAAGATGATGAGAAACAGAATTTAGGAAGAACCCTATCGACGATTATTTGATTAAATTACTGCCTCTAACACGCTTTCGTGCACCTTATTCTATCTCCTCATTTTGGGGCATTATATCTCCCTACTGTTTGCGTGTGGATAATGTACGAAAAATGTATTAGAACTTACCATCAATACCATCAATATTATAGACATAATCTCGTCTAGCTTTTCGTCATCCTTCATTTTCTTAGTATAGTCTGTTTTCCTAGCAAATCTAAAATTTTCTATCATCGTAGAAGTTAATTATGTTATTCATGGGTGCAGGATACCTTTTTAAGTTGTATGCACTTTTTTGGATAACCACTCATGCCAAATTCTTGACTATCATATTCATTTCTTCTTTTTTCTAAATTTTGAGTCCTCTTCATTTGTTGAATTTGTGTGAAAATGTATTTTGATCTATTAATTGTTGTCAAAAAATTTCCTTTTCTTGTGCTCTGGTTTATATACGACTACGATTAACGACAATATCTTTACTAAACTCCGCGGACATGTTTTGGCGAAAATCAAGTCCTTTAAATATCGTGATTTTGTTGGATTAAAACGAGAATTCGCTAAAATACGCATTACATCAAGTGGCTGCAGTCTTAACTCTTTACATTCAAAATGAAGCATGATTGTTCAGATCTTATTGATTCAAAGGAATATATTTCACAAAAATATGTGCCAATGGGATCATATCCATCAAAAAGTATATATATATATATAAATTTATATGTTTATATATATATATATATATATATAT
>UYYF01000576.1:0-11491 GCA_900618365.1 Thelazia callipaeda
ATTTTTGAATTGAAAGCAAAACTTTGCAAAAATTACCTTCGAGTAACTTTAGTGTATATTAGTTTTTAACTTTATATATTTGCGTGGTCTAACTTATTTATTGAAAAGTGTTGAGTTTGTTTGAATAACTCGCTGAAAGTTTTATTGTGATTATTTTCAAATTGTTCAAAATTTGTTTTTTGCTCAGAAATATATTTTTTTAAAATGTATTTTTGCCCAAATATCGCGCTAAAGTATGTGATCTCTTCTTATTTGACAGTTTGTATATTATTTGTTGATAATTAAAGTGTTAGTCACTGAAAATAACAAACATCGAGCAGTTATTGTAGAAATTACTGAGGTTTATGTCAGATTCTTAAAGCAGCAATTTCAGTTGTTGATTGTATGCTAGAAACTGCAGAAAAACATCATGAGACTTCTAGTCTTTGCAATGAAGAATCTTCAGCAAAAACAATATTTATATCTGCTACCATACAGTGCTACTAGTTTAAAATTGTTTTCGATCCTAATATTTTGGCTCAACTAATTTTGATGCTGATGGAACGATTTCAAGATCAGTCCAGAATGCACTGCTAAAATTTTATACCATTAGAAGATTCATTGTGTTGCTACACACTACATCATATGAGCTTTTAAAAATTAAGGGTCAAAATCAATTATACTGAACTAGCTTTGAAATAAGTATTCACATTGTTTAAGCCGCAAGAGGTCAGAGCAAAGTTTGCCAGTTAGCATAATAGAAATTCGCGCTTTGTTTAGTTTTTGAATTTTTCTACAAAACGGCAGTCGAGCCATAAATTAAATTAAATTGAAATATATTTCGATTTATTTGAATAACATGGCATTAGTTAGTATGACAGCCAAAGTATGCGACTTGAACCTTTACGTTACTTTCTGCGTCTACACAATCTTAGCATTTGAATTTACAATTTGTACAAATTGATAATAACACAGGTTAAAAAAACACCTTATTACTGTTGAAACTATTGGTAAAATTTAAGTTAGTAAAAATACTTCATTATCATAAGGATTATGATCACGTAGTCAACGATAAAAATCTGCAACTTTGATTGTTTTAAAGTTAAAATTCAAAATCAACTTCGCTATTTTACAGGTCAAAAGTCAAAGAGCGTCTTAAACTTGTTCTTCACTTAATTAAAGATTGCGGAAGACAGACATCAAATCATTACAATAATTTAATTTTCATTGTATATTATATAGAGATATTAGATCATGGTTGTCACAAGGCGAGATGGCCGAGCGGTCTAAGGCGCTGGTTTAAGGCACCAGTCTCTTCGGAGGCGTGGGTTCGAATCCCACTCTCGTCACATACATCCATTTTGCAAAATAATGGTGTGATAGTTCTCAGATACTTTTGAGAAATGGTTGTAAATACTATAATTATATGAGAATGGTAAACAAGTTATGAAAATTGTAATACTGTGGTGTAGGTTATATGATCAGTTTTGTTAATTACATAACGTATAGAATATACAAAGTAAATCAATCAGTTTATGGTTTGTATTCTCATATATTATTGTTTTGAACATTCGTATCCAAGTTCCTTCTTGATTTATACAAACTTTAGAAGAATTACGTGGATGGAAGATTAATAAATGACACATAATTAGTTTTAAGCTAGACATCACGTGAAATCAAGTCATTTTAGAGCATTACTTTGATTGATTTGTTGTTGCAGCAATCTTGCTATTCTAAAGGATTTTATTTCCTCTTTAAGAAATTAAATTACTTCATGCGCATAATTTCAACCACAAAATTTGCATAAATCGTAGAACTATGTTTGTTTACAGCACTCACGAATAATTAATTTGTTATTTGCTATCAAGTAAACTAATCAAATCAAAGTTTATATCAGAAATTAGAAATTAAAAACAATCATACTATGACAGTATTAGTCAACATATTTTCAAGTGTGATATATTCAGTAATACTGTAAAACAAATCAAACACTTTCTTTTTTACAAGCACATCATATATCTGTATATCTGTATTCTGATCACTAGAATTAAAATGCGCAAACATGCCATACGTCAATTACACAATTTTTTATACATACATACTTTGATTATAGTAATTGTACTACATGAACAATCAGAAATATTTCTGATACTTTTTACTATTGTAAGAAATTTTTGGCTCACTTAACATTTCGATGATTCAAGCTAAATTCTTTTAATTCAGCTTTTAACATTTTCTCCATTTCATATCCAAATCGAATCTGATTTGATATAAATTGACCCAATATACTCCAAGCCGAAACATTCACCGACAGCTGCCAAATAAGGTCAAGTTAAGAATTGATTGGAAGATAATATATAACTAATCATCAAATACTCTGAAAACTTTTAATTAAATCAATTATCGATGATCACTGATGGATGTATGCTTACCTCTCTTATGGAATTGTCATCATTATCGTTTTTTGAGAAACTAGCAGCCGTTGTGGTTTTCTTCGAGGACATAGCTGCAAATACATGCTTTTTATCTTTATTTTATACATATTATTGATGAAAAAATATAAAAAATTTGATTATGTTACTGAGAATAATACGTTGTTGTTAGCATTCTGAATTACAATCAGAATATTAATGCTAATTTTCTAACTAGCATTAACCAATTGTTATGAACATTGCGTAGTTTAAATTCATATCAATTAAAGTTATTTCATTCATAATTAACATAAAGACTACAGTCAAGTTTGTTATATTAGTTGCAAGCAACTTCTTATAGCCAATAACAATCTCAAAGAATATGCAAATTAACCTTTAAATAGTTGTTCGTTGAAAAATTCTGTTGCAGTTGACGTGATTGCTGCAGAAAGTTTATCCCAGTAACTGTGCGGAATATGCGTTTCTGCTCCACCGTACGTGCAGTCATTACGATTTGCGTAAGCGGCGCCAAATTCTTGTAACCGATCAGCTGCCACCACTGGTTCCGTTAAATTGTGCATACAATGTGATAAAGTATGCGTGAAAAGCTAAAAGCACTATTTTTTATTCTATTTAAACTTTGATGATAATAAGCTTAAATATGACGAAGGCTTTGAATTTTGCATCGCACTGCGAGAATAATAGTTATGAAGCAGTGGAATCTATTTATTTACTTTACTGTTTGCTTAAAATTTTAGCATTTATTTTAGTTTTTTCATTAAGCATTTATCTTCTTCTAAATTTATTGCATTTCTGTTTATTTGATTTTATTTTTTATTTTACTTTCCAGAAATTCGATGTGTAATCATTTAGAGGTTCAAAGAACAGCGAGTAATTTTTGGAAACAAAATTTGATTTGCTTGCGTTTGCCTTTTTTTGTAGATAGAAACTTGCCATCTATGAACAGCGATTACTTTCAAGCAATCAGAATTAGATATCGTAATAAATAAGCAAGTCATAGCCATTAGTCGTTGTTATAATCTAATTTTGTGTGCTTTGCTAATAACATAATGAATGATGTTACTAATTAAGTTTGATAGAATAATACGAAAATATTGGAAAAAGTCATGTGATCATGTGACTTAGAAGTAATTGTGATTCTTAAAGCTTTTAAAAAAATATAATAAATATTGTTGATTTCAGAGAATAATGATTGTTTTTAGGAAAGATAGTCATTCTGATGTGATATCACAAGCAGCAAAATGATTATGATGACCAAATGCTTCCTTACATTACTTACAACCATTAATATTGGATATTGCAGTAAGTTTTATATTCCTTTCAAATGTATGTGTATCTTTTTTAAAAATTTTTTACATTTTTATTATTGATTTTTCAAAGTATGATTATTTACTTTTTAGCTTTTTTGTCAAATTTTAGCCCGTTTTGTGGTATTGTTTTTATTTTATCTTACTAAATACTTTAATTTATTAAAAACTATAGGAAAAATTAAGGTAAATGGAGAAAATTTGAATATTTGTTTATTTTATTTGTTTTAAAAGAGTTATACAAAAAACTTTTTGGTCTAAAAAGTTACTGAGTTCAAATATGAGTTATCGTATTTATGAAAATTAAAAACTGAACAATTTAAAATAAAAAGTATATTAAAAAAATGAAGAAAAATTGAATTAACTTGGCCAAATTAAACTTTTATGAGACATACTTCCTTGGTTCCTTCTTAGTCCGAGTTATTTTTCTAAAAGCTTTCTTTTCATATTTTTATATTTCTAATTCTTAATATTTTTTACCAAGGCTTAGCACTGATTTGAATCTCTGAACTTCGCAAGAGAGAAACTAAAATGCAATTTTATGATAATAATTTAAAAAATGAACTGAAATGAAAAAATAATGAGACAATGTATAGTTTCTTTAATTCTTTGGAAATATTTTTTCAAACTTAAAAAGCTTCTTAAATCATTCATGTACCTAAAAGTTTTGACTTTAATCCCAATATCATTTTTAATTTATAATTTTTTAAATGCTTTTCAATTTTGTGATGTAAATTTATTTCACGAGAAGTACACTTTTTTAATGAATTCCGCATACTTTCATTGATGGATGGATGATTCAAGCTTTGAAATGACTTTTTTCAGAGCTAAATTGTTTCTCATTTTAAATCTCAATTATGCAAGTAATTTGAATTTATTAAAAAAACTTTGAAATGTTATTAAAAGTAAGACAAAATTATACTATTACTGTATTATTCAGTATTATTGCTGATATAATTATCATTGTTACTTTGTTATTAATATTTCAATGGTGAATTTTGTTTGATTCTTCGTTTAGTTTTCAGTAACGTTAAGAGAAATGGCTCAATTTCAAGATGAGAATCGCACTCCTCTAGCATCATGGCAAAATTACCCATTACCTTTAGGAGAATTGGATTCTAAAGGTGAAATTGGTGCAGTCGGTGATAAACCGATCAAAGACCACGCTGGAAGTAATCCATTTATTGATGATAATGGTGTACCTATAGCGGATTACCTCTGAGTGATTGGTCATTGTTTTATTCACGTAAGGGTGTAGACAAGTAAACGATCAATAAAGTCATATGTGTTATCATTTTTTATGCTAATTAAAAAAATGCTAATTAAAAATTTTTGTATTAAAAATTTATATTTTAATTTTTAAAATCTATACAGTGTATATTAAGATCAAAACACCTTTAAAAAATTTACGTGGTTTGAAAAAATAAGGCATTTTTTATGTTTCTGTATATCTGAATACAAGTTTTTGAAGTTTTAAATTCTAATGCTCGTCTTTTTCAAACATATGCGTCATCTGTATATTTCTATTATCTTTACGTGATATTTATTTAAAATGCTAATTCTAGTTTTGATCTATTAATACATGTATTATTATTATCACTGTTATGCTTTAAACGGAATTACCGCTGATTGATAATATGCTAAATATTGCTTCAGAAACAAATACCATTATGTTTTTTTAGAAGAAAAAATCTTATAAGTTCTTATCATTATCACATTATTATGATTAACATTGAATAATTGAAATACTTTAGCAAAAATGATAAAAATAACCTGCGCATGTTTGTGAAAATTAGCATGTTCGCGCCATTCATCGGTGTTCTGAAGTTGTTTCAAATTAATAATTACTAACAAATTTGGGTCTCGCTCAAAAATAAGCTCGAAAACTCGCTTGCCAAGATCAATTACAAAACTAGTCTGTAAGTGACGCCAAGTTGTTGATAGTAGCAACTTCTGATGGACTGTTAGACCAGTAATCTTGCAAATATACGATTCTATGCGGCATCCATCCATGAAAAAGTTGAAAATTATTTGATTTAAAATTTTTTCAAATTATTTAATTCAATATAACATTTAAAGCAAAGTAATAAATATAAAAAAATTGAGGGGTCAGCCAATGCATATATCATTTTTCTATTTGGGAAATTTAAAAATTGGAATTTGATAAATCTAAATTCAAAATTACCAATTCATGTGAATTACTTAAAAACTTGTCCAAATTTATTTCCACTCTTCTGTAAACATTTAAAAATCAGAATCTAACATGATCAAGCAATCAAATATTGATTTTAGTTTTAACTTAAAGTTTACATATGAATTTATCATATTATATTGGCCGCATAAAAATATAATAATAAAATGACCCCTGAATTGCTTAAGTTGAAATGTATTAATTAGAAATAGTTTGTAGAATATACTTTTATTATGAATTAATTTTTAATAATTGAGATATAAATTTTGCAAAAATTTTCAAATTTATTTAATAACCTTGATTGCCTTGAAATATTACGCAGTGATTTAGTCCGATACTTGTTAATGCTTGTAGCATATGGTTCCATTTCATCGCATTCTCTACGAAAGCTCGATAATTTGCGAGAACTGAATAATTATGCAAATTTTTGATCGGCCATAGATTTTTTTTGCAAAAAATTGCAAATAGTATTAAAAATTTTTGCCAACTTTCTTTGTATTTAATCATTTTAAAAATTATCTAGTATTTTGTCATTACTTATTTGTTATTTTCCTTCCAGATTTGGAATAGCAAATGTGTAATCTCAATTCGCTTCCAAAAAAACAAAGTTTAAAACTTAATTAATTTTAAGACAGAAAATAAACTCAGTTTTTGAAATTTGTAATTAAATATAAGTTTGTTTTTGACATCAAAAATAATGCGATTTTTATCAAAAATAAAAGATTAGTACTAAAGAATAAGCATAACAACTTACGATTTTCGATTATTAAGCACACATTTTTGAAAAATTACTAAGCAACTAAACATCTTTTTTTGAAAACAATTTTAGCAAATAATTGCAACAAATTCAAAAATAAAATTTTCATAAAATATTTTGAAACAATTCCATAAATGCTTGATAATGTATAAATTATCAAAATATAAAGAATTTTATTTTCTATATGACTGATAATATTTTAATTGCTTAGCAATTTAAAGCAGTTTTAGTAGGTTATTCTTTGTCTCAAAGATTAACCGTGTTGCTGCTAATGCATTCGAATCTTTCTCATTGTAAAAATATGCGCTTTAAATTAGTTAATTAATTTAGTAATTAATTTCATGACATATTATTCTATTTTTTTCTACTGTTTTTGATTAAAAGTAAACAAATTTGTAATTTTCAATTTTGTGCAACAATAAATGATTACAATTTTGCAATTAATCAAAAAAAAGAATGCATAAATTAGTTAATAGAATTAATGATATAATAACGCAAAAGGACTTAGCACACAGCAGTAATCGTCAAATGAAAGTATAATTAAATACTTTGTTTTTTGATAGTTTATTTTTGTGCAACGAAAAAATTACTTAGATGAAAAGCAAAATGTGCCTTACTAAGCATTAACTCGTTTATTTTAATATACAGCCTTAATCATCAAAGTGGATTTCTTTTTCAGCTTAGAAAATTATAGTTTACAAACACATTGCGAACTTTCTATTAAAAAAAACTTAATGATTAACAAATTAAAGTATTCAAAATTTACTCTTAAAAGTCAATGAAAAGTATAGACAACAAAAATTACAAAGTCACAATATAAATTGTGGTAGTGGATCAAATTTTGCGAATTTGATCTTTTTTAAAAATAATCAATTGATTGATTATACCTCTGAGTATGATCGCTTGATTCACTTCGACCACGAAACGGTAGAATTCCATGAGGTGTTTCCTTACTCCATGAATGAGAATCTAATTTAGCTGAATGATGATAATGGGCTGATTCTCGATTTCCCATATCACTATCATGGATAATTCTAAAGATTCATTCACTGCAAAAAGCTAAACTAAAAATGATATCTGACAAGTTGAAGTTAAAGCATTTCATTCACTTAGAATTCATTAATAATTACTAATAAAGTTTTTAGTTGAACTTTTTTTAAAGTTCATTTTGGTTATTTTAAACAAGCATTCATATCACATTTTTGTCACAATTATTTACTGCTTTGCATAAAATGAACACAGTTTTTACTTAGTCAAAATGGATGTTTTATAAATAATATATATAACGAAAATACCATTAGATTTTAAATGCAAAAACGGATGCGTCAACAGCTAACAAAACTAATTTATCTCTTTCCCGTGACAAATTTTTTTTTATCTGATTACAAAGCTTAAAATTAACAAAATTATGATTTATTGGCAAAAATTTTACTAAGCTCATTTTCTAAATTTTCGTGCTTTTTTTGAAGTGAAAATGGTCTAAAAAAAGCTGAGCGGAGCAATAATTTTGACTACAAATAACGTTTATATTTATTTAAATTCTTAAAAAAGTAACTTAATTCTGATTAAAATTATCTGAAAAAACTTGCAGTTTATTAAAAAAATGCTAAAAAACTTGTACAGATTTTATTTAATATTAATCATAAATTAAACTCATATTTTTACTTATATTTCATTTACAAACAATTTATTAATGATGTTTTCAAGATTAAGACTATTTTTAAATTAATAAAATATTATTAATTTTGTAAGCATTAAAAAATATTGTTAGAAAATTTTAGTATTTAATGTTAAAAAAATTATATCTTGATTAATACTTAAAAAAACTGATGTAAAAATGAAGCATCAAAGTGAAGGAAATAAAATTAAGCCAAAACATTTTGAAAAAAGAAATAAGCTTTGAAAATGGAGTTATTAGTGAAGAAATGAAAATGAGCGATCGGATATTCAGAAAATGCTAATATATCTTGGCATATATTCTTTTTTTTCCGATTTTAAATATTTGCTTTGTGTACTTCGAACTTAACACAAAAAATGCCTTCTAAAGAAAAAAAAGCTACTATAAATAATTTTTTAAATTAACTAAAAAATTTTTAAGTTGGGATATAATTTGAATTCAATAAATTGAATACTCAAAAAGTATTGTCAGAAATTGCTTTAAAAGTATCAAAGGAATTTAATGAGTAATTCCTATTTATTCAGATATTGATCAAAATAGTTGGAAATATTTAACTTTATTTATGGGACTGATATAGACATTTACGGTATTCCTCTGATATTATATAATAAAAAGTTATATTGTAAATATAATATCAAGCGAATAAGTACAACGAAAGCATTAATAATTTTACTTAATAGATTAAATAAACAATAAATTTACATTAAGTAATTATTTTGAGTATTTGAGTAATGGCTTTCAAGCAATGAAGATTTGAGCACATAAGCAATGTTTGAAAATCATACAAATCAAATAATGAAATCTTTTACAAATTTGAATTTTATTGAAACTAATAATTTTAATATTTTCAGAACTTCTTATTGACAGCATATAATAGCACTTTCATATTTATTTATACTGATATCACAGTGTGCTAAGAATATACATTTTTTGAGTTATGTTTGATATTAGATACCAGAACAGTAATATAAATATAGGTATAAGTTAAATAAATAAAATCAATGACAATTTTTATTGCAATTATGGATACATAATCAGCTAATTTAATTTAAATTGACAAATAGTGGCGACTTTGTACATATCATTTCATTTTTCAATTTTCGCAAAAGTAAAAAATTCAATTCAGTTAAATTTATCGAAATTGACAGCATAATTGAAAAAGCTTAGGATACTTGAATATGCTTAAAATGTAATGATAAGAGTTACTAAAAATTTATGAATTTAAAAAAATTAAGCAAATAGATACTAATTTTTTTACTCGAGAAATGTATGAATTTATACAAATTTTGAAAATTTAAATTAGATTGATTGTAACTTTATTTGAAATTCATTTTCAAATTTACTCTCACAGCACCAAGTATGCACTTAAAGAAGAAGTAAGTATGAATAAAAAGCTTTTTACTTGTGAATTTACTTGAAATTTATTCATTCAACAGCAATATTCAGTTGATGAGTATAAGCTGCGTAAATCAACAAATTTAAATAGTATTCAGAAAAGTAAAAAGTTACGCTCCCGAAAATGATAGTAAACAAATTCAGTTTAAATTGATTTAAAATATATTGAGTTAAATACTGGTGTTTTTTAGTTAATTATTTTATTATGTAACAAAATTTGGATAACAACTTTTTAAAACATAAAAATTATAAGACACAAAGTATAGGAACTGAGAGAAGGACAGTTCTAAGTTAATCCAATATTTATAAAAAATGTTTGAATACTACAAAAATATTAACCATAATCTATTACCTATATTATCGAGAAAATTTGACTACCATTACAATGAGTAAATAAAATAGTTGTAAAACAAGTATGTAAGTAAGCATAAATGAAATATATTCTGGAAAAGTGAAAGACAGATTAAAAGCAATCCAAAAATGGCCATAGGTTTTCTTCTGGCCACAAAATGATAGCCAAGGCACTTTTTAGTTTAGTTTCAGGCTATTTTAGTTTATCTATCAATTCTCTTTTTTTTTGTTTTCTGTTCAAATTATTTTGTTGCAATCAATTTGTGTATTTTTATTTTCATGTTTAATTAGTGCTGGCAACAGAGTAGTGCGCAAAAATCAATCCCAAAATTGAAACAAGTAATTTGATTTAGTTTTTTCATTCAATTTTTTGAAAATTTACTTGTAAAAAGTAATAAAAATAGTAAATATTTAGCTAATAATAACAAGAACTAAATTATTCAATAATTACTTAAAAACAAATTACTTATAACTATTTGCTATTCTTCTCTAACTTTTTAATATTTAATAAATTTTGCTCAGAATAACCGCTACTTTGTTGCTTTCTTTAAGGTTTCAGAAAGTTTTTCGAATTAACTTTCATAAGCATTTATGGAACAAAATTTATTGCGAGTCAGCTTTAACGAATGTTTTCTCCAAACAGAGTGTATTGAAAGTCAAATAAATAATTCATGTATTATTTTCTCAGAATAAAATGAATAAATTATTTTGTTTGAAATTGAATTTATATAAAAGTTAAAAGTTTGCTTTTATAATTTAATATTTTTGTTATAAAATTTTGAAAAATTTTTATGATTACAAATTGATATTTCTTTAAAATAAAGTAAAATAGAAAAAAGTAACGCAAACAAACAATAATATCGCAAATATTTTATTGCTTAATGAAAAAAGGTTATGTTATTATTATCTGTCGTCAATTAAATCTTTTCCAATAAAATCGCAAAATTATTATTTAATTACTCCTAACTTTATTCTCATTATCAATTTTTAATTGCTAAAATTATAAGATTCTTAGCATTTTTATTTTTATTTTTCGCTTATTACTATTACTACACATCAGACTAACATTACATTATAATATATAAAATGGTAATACCATTAATAAAATTCACAATATTTTCTTTGTTTATTGTGAATTATTAAACTTATATTAAGTAATAAAATAGTATTTCGGTAACCAAAACTTACAATATTTTCTTTTTAGTTGCCATTTTTCAAAATAATAATACAGTTTTATACTGAAATTTATAATATTGTCAAAAAGTGGACAAATTTTTGCGGAAGTTTCTTAATTCTTATCATTATTATCACTTAGTGGTAAATTTGACTGCAAATTTTCATCAGTCATCAAAGAACTTTTGAAATATTTTTTTCAAAATTTATAAGTTGCATATTTCATTT
>UYYF01000577.1:0-11489 GCA_900618365.1 Thelazia callipaeda
TTCATGTTGTTTTATGAAATAATTAAAACATTTGGCTCTAAATTATACGAAGTACCAATTATTCCACTTTTTAAAAATGCTAAAAGTAATTACTTTCACTCATGTAGACCATTTTTGTATACTACAAAAATTACTAAGAATGGGACGGAAAATTATTATGAATAGAATGCACTTGTTGTTTTACTTCGCTCTGAGAATAACATTTTGTGTGTTATTGGCAATAATTTGCATAATAATTTTCGTCTCAATTATTAATAAGCTGAATATTTATAAATTATAAAGTGTACTTTCACTTTTGTGCTGGAAACTTTAATGATAGTATTTTATGATTAGCACTTTTCTTGTTTCCACTCATGCAGACGATTATTTTTGTATACTACAGAAATTTCACATTTTGATTAAGGGACTAACTATTTTGGGACATTACATACTGCAACAATAGTGATAACAATAATTTATATAGTGATAAAATTCTTAGTAATGTTATTATGTTAATATTAGTATTAATAATAATAATAATAATAATAATAATAATAATAATAATAATAATTGTGTAATTGAAAATGTAACGAAAACATGCAAATTATAGAATGGCTTAGAACAACAACAGCAGTCAGCGTTAGCGATGATTAACATGCTGAATATGGCGCAGTTATTATCGTTCGCATCAGCTGGACAAACCGCTCTATCGAGTGATGTTGCAGCTGGTCCACAAGCTCAAGCAGCACTGGCAAATTTAGCTGCCGGATTTCCTCCTCTGATTTCACCTTTTGGCACTTTAGGTTAATATTTTTGATCAAAACAATTTCACGTACGTCAAATTCTTGCATAACTTTTGAGTAATAAATAACAAAGTCAAAATACTTGCATTTTCATATTTTAATTCTTTCTTGATTAATTCATTGTCTAAATTTTTAAATTGTAATTATGAGCATAATTCTAAAAATGCAATCTTTTACCATAAATTATGTATACTATGAAATTACTTCATGAAATTAATCTCACTACATGATTGAGAATTGTAATTTGTAATTTTTAAATGAATTATGGATTTATGATAAAAGTTTGAAGTTGAGATATTTTAAATATAGGACAGTTGCCGGTTTCAAGCGAATCTACAGGAACTACGTCAGCTGCTACAAGTGAGCAGTCTAGTACAACTGTGGATGATGAACGCACTCCACGCACTGGTGTAGCATTCCGTAAAATGCTTGAAACTTATGGTAGGCTGAGTTGCTGCTTTTAAATTTGGGTTCTTTGTTTGCTTGTTTTATTCTAATTCTATCAAAATAATGTTCTTAAATTACACATTTTTTTGCTTCTTAACTGAATTAAATAAATTTTAATTGGCCAAATTTGAGGAGCACTACTGACTTCAAGCACAGACTTTCCAGGTTTTGATGTGGTAATGCAGTATAATGAAGATTTGGAGCAACAGAAGCGTAAATTAGACATGCTACCAGATGAGGCAATTCCAGCTCTGAGTCGCGCAGAATGTACAAAATGCAATAAAACATTTAGCAGTATATGGGTGCTCAAAGCTCATTACGAAGAGGTTTTCTATTATATTTATATTTTTGATATAAAATTTTGCTTTCATAATTCATGTATTTACTATTAGTTTTGTTTCATTATTACAGTATTTTAATAAAAAAACGACTACATTTTGTTTTGACAAAATAATGTTAATATATCTTTTTTTTTAAAAAAAAAAGAAAATAAATTTTTATTGCATCATTTTAATACAATAATTCATTGTTAATGATAATGCTCAGGTATATAAGGGTACTGTATTGTGAAATAATTTTTAATATAATTATTCATCGTTGGTAACAATTTTTTTAGGCGCATGAAAGTACTGTACCAGAGGAAGAAATTGAAAATTTCGCAAAGCGATTGCACGAAGTATTGGATGATAACGAAGAAAAAGAAAACGATGAAAGTGATTTGAGTGCTGAACAAGCAAGCACAGCAGAACAACCATTAACACCAGTCTCGAGTTGCAGTGCTAAGAAACGAACTTTGTCAAGAGATGAACTACCTTTGAGTAGTAGTCATGGAGCTGAATTAAACAGCGAATGTGCATTCTCACTGAATCAGTCATCAACTACCTCAGTTACAAATGAAGACGATAAATATACACCTGAGGTAACTTTCGTTTTATATCCATACTGTACTCTTATTTTTATAGGTTTACAATGAAAATATCGTTTACTTTTTTATTCTGAAAACTTGACGAAGTCAATAAGTTTCTAACTAATTAAATGTTAAAAAATTATAATTCTTTGATCAAAAAATAGATTAATTTTTTAATAACCTAATAAGCTTTTTACTAACTGAAGTACAAATTTTTGATAACCGATTGCAATTTTCATAAACATTTGTGATTTCAATTCTTGGCAGAAAATGTGAAAATTTGTAATAATTGATTAACATAATTATGATTTAAGCATTGAAGTATTTATGTCAAAATTTCTCATCGCATTTATTAAAAATAAATACATAAATAAATCGTAGCTAAATTAATATAAATTAGGCAAAGAAAGTGAGGGAAGATAGGCGTTCAAGTTCAGCAGGTACTACACCTCTACCATCAACATCAAAAGATTCACCTGATTTGAATAATCAACTTGCTATGATGAGTATGCTTGGATTTCCATTTATGCCAAATCCTTTCATGCCTTTAATACCACGTGACTTCTTTGCAAATCCTCTCTTTGCTGCGCAGCAAAATGCTACAACTGCTTTATCACAAGGTATGTTTGATAATAAATAGTTAAAATATGAAGAAAATTACAATCTAAATTATAACAAGTGCTTAAATAACAATATCTTATTGAAAATAATAGCATTGATAAAGCATATATGCAAAAAAATTTTATGTCCTAAAGATAGAAATGAAAAAATATCATATATTAATATACTAAAATATGATAGTAGCTACATGTTATATGAATATATTTCTTAGTTTTTTCCAGTTTTGTTTTTATTTTTTAAAATTTTTTCTTCATGATAATTAATTATGTTTAAATATTAAGCAATTCCAAGTCCATCACCGGCTAAACGAGCTCGAACACGCATTACTGATGACCAATTGAAAATCTTGCGACAGTACTTTGATATCAATAATTCTCCAAGTGAACAGCAGATTAAAGAAATGTCTGTAAAAGCTCAACTTCCAGAAAAAGTTATCAAACACTGGTTTCGGAATACTCTTTTCAAGGTTGATAATAATAATTGTTGTCTTGAAAGAAGAATTTGTTTTAGCTAGTGATTAAAATCAACTTATTAAAGATTCAATTTAGTATTTAAAAAGTTTTCTCAAGATCTAAATCTTTTTCATAAAGTTATATTGAATGAATAATTTAAAATAAATTATTTAATATTCTTTGTTTTACTTTTTTAAACTTTATTATTGACAGCAGTTACAATATATGAGTGAATTTTTATAATAATGAATTAAAAATGCTCAAAAGGAAGTATTTTGGGTTGAAATTTACAGGAACGGCAGCGTGATAAAGATTCCCCCTACAATTTCAACATTCCACCCCAAATGACCATTGATTTGGATACTTATGAAAAAACAGGCGAAACAAAAATAACTACCCTTAAAGTAGAAGTAGGTTTAATCAAATTTCCTATGCTGACAATAATATAGCATGCAACCAAATTTTAAAATTATATATTATCTTATAAAAGTTTAAATATTATCAAAGAATCAATCAAATAATTATTGAAATCAAAATATGTTTATAAAACATAATTTCATAAATTTTTTAATTTTTTACATTTTAGGCAGAAGAAAAACCTAAAACACAACTGATGCAAGTATCTGAAAATCCGGTTAATATGAGTTGTATTTCTAATCAAATCTCTTCTACAAATATTCAAATTCCCCAAATGCATTCAGCGCCATCTACGTGCAATAATCCCTTTGCTTCTTTCTTACACGACGACAAAAATCTTTCATCTATACTATCAAGTATATCTTAAAAATATGCATAAAATAAAGTATAATTGTAATTCTATTAAGTTTTTTTATGCTGAAAAATACTATCAAAAAATTGTTACTTTTATGTAGATCTTTTACATTTTTATAATGTACAGAAATTTTAAATCGAAAGAGGCTATTAATTTGAGGCTTGTTTAGACAAAATTATATTCAAAATATCAGAGCTCTAAAGAAGTAAATTTTTTAGATCTATCATCTTCGAATTCAGTAACCGGTCGTCGTGCTAATCGTACTCGTTTCACAGATTATCAACTTCGTACTTTGCAACAATTTTTTGACAAACAGGCTTATCCTAAAGATGATGATTTAGAACTTTTATCGAAGAAACTCCAACTTAGTCCACGAGTTATCGTTGTTTGGTTTCAGAATGCAAGACAAAAAGTATTCACATTTATTTAAATTGTCTAATTAATTTGTAGCAAATATTATTTCACACATAAAAGTTTAATAATTTTAAAATTAAAAAAAATAATCTGTACAAAAATAGCAAATAATACTGTAAAAATACTTTATAATATTTACTATTTAACTTTTTTACCCATCACTGATATAATTTAGCTTTGATCAAAAACACTACTGAAAACAAGTTCAATAATTTTTATTTATTTTCACTTCAGGCTCGAAAAATTTATGAAAATCAGCCTACTTCAAGTAATGATGATCGGTTTATGAAAACTCCTGGGAGTAACTTCCAGTGCAAAAGATGTCAATTAGTATTCCAACGTTATTATGAATTAATACAGCATCAACAAAAATTATGCTACAAAGATGATTGCTTAGCTCAACAAAAAGATAATAAAGTATAAAATTAATTTATCAAAATAATACAAGATTTATCTTTAAATTATTAAACAAATTGCTACATTATTTTAGTATTTTATTTTCTTGTACAAAATAAATTTATGAATGTTTCATTTTCAGGCCGTAGAAGAAAATTTGAGTGAAGATGAAAAGAGCAATTTAGAATTAGATTTACGTGACACCTCGTGCATGACCTCTGTGCCAATTGCATCTACAAGTCAAACAAATACATTAGGTGGAGCATTAGCTCAACTTATTGGTGCAGCATCCTGTGGAACTGGTAGTGATATTAATCAAACAGATTTCTTAAAACTTATCTCATCAACTAAACCACAAGACCCATCACTGAAATTGGTATAATCTTTTTTCATCCAATTTGTTTCGGAGTTTTTCATAATTGATCTAGTCACATGCTTCTTAATTATTTAATACATGATTTAAATCAATTTTATCGATAGTTGTAAAGTAGCTTTTCTTAAAGTGATCAAAACTGAAATACTCGATGTTTATACACTTTGTCATAAGAAGGCATACGGTACTTACTGGAATATTTTGGAAAAATAAAAAAGTAAATCATAAAAATACTTTCAGTTTTATAAAAGAAATTTGTGAAAATTAGATTAACAGCAAAAAATTTTTATTCTAAATCAAAACGATGATACTATTTTTCTAAATTATGCAATCAGTACAGAAATAAATTCATTTATTAATTATTCAGAAGATAAGAGATAAGAAAAAAGCGATATTCTATAAACGTTGTCCATTTTGCTGTTTATTATTTCATTCTCGAGAATCACTAATTGCACACATTCCAAATCGCCATCCGGATCAAGTAAACAACACCTCAATCAATGTCGACTTACTACCAGACGCCGAAGACGTAAGGATAATTTAGTTTTTCTTCCTAAAATTAAACTTGAAACTACTATTGATGTTTTTATTTTCTCTACATTACTTTTTAAATTATTGTTTTTGCCATTTTTTGCTATTCTAAAAAATTCTGAAATATAAATAGGTAGAATATACTTGCAGTGAAATAATATGCATTAAAGTAAAACTTGAGAGAAGTAATCAAGTGAGAACTTAAATTGGCAGTGAAGTTTATAATTAATAATTCATAATTTAGGTACCAACAATTACATCTTTGGCAGAAGAGAATTCACCTGGAGATGGATCCAAAACAAATGGTTTTTCTAAAAAATCAGAACTTTCACCACTTGATCTCAGCTGTACTACTAATGGCGAAGGGTATTTATTTTTGTTTTTTATAAGCGCTTTGTTCTAGAATTTGTTTTAGTACTTATAGTGGTTTATTTAGCAAACTTTTAGCTCAAATAATACTGCACATTTTATGAATTAATAATGCGCATAAGTATTAAAAAACTTAATGAGTTTTGTGATTATTAATTCCTTGAATTTATAATTCAAAATTCAAAGAATGAAGTCTTGTCTTAGTGCAAAAAGATTCTTTAAGGCGGGAAGATTCTTTATCAATATCGCCATCATATGCACATTCTGATAACGATGATAACAATAGTGATAACGTTGATACTAGTGAACGTTACAATAGCGTGTCTCCTGGTGCTACTGGTGCTGGATCTTTGAGTTCTCAGAGAAGTCCAACTAGTTCAAAACGATATCGTACTCATTTGACACCACTACAAGTTCATGTATGTTCGACAATGTTAATCTGTCACTTTTGCAAAATAGCATGCAGATTTAATTATAATATAGATTTAATTTACCTTTTTTGATCTATTTTTAATAAAATGTTTTATAATAAATCTTTAATGATTTTATTTATAAATGAAAATTACAGGTGATGAAAAGCATCTTCCTAAATTATAAAACTCCATCGATGAATGAATGTGATTTGTTAGGAGCAGAAATTGGTCTTCACAAACGAGTAGTTCAAGTATGGTTTCAGAATGCTCGAGCAAAGGAGAGAAAATCTCGCTCACAGAGTGGTTTGTAATTTTACATTGACTTATTTATTTTGCGTAGAAAATTTACAAGCAGTAATTTCTTATTACTTTAATTCTATGAGTAATTAATAAGTGAAATAATTAATTTACTCTTAAATTTGAAAAACACTGCTGCGACGTATTACAAGTATGTGAACTCAATCATTTTGAACGTGAAGGTACAGTTCTATTCCAAATCTGATTGCATCATATTTATCTTGAAAACAGTGTTGTCTGTGGATGTTTCTGATATTGGATTTTTAATTCAAAAAATGGTAGTAATTACGAAAAATATAAATATTTTTTGTATTGTGTCACCTGGAAAAAAATTAAAACTGATAAGTCTTCTAAAAAATATTTATAGGGGATGAGGAATTTTTTCGCTGTACATCAACCCGTTGTGCAATATGTGGTATTAACTATGATCATCATATCACTATGCATGATCATATATTTACAACTAGTCATATTAATCAAGTCAAGAAACTTCTTCAAGTAGAAAAAAGTCAGTCAGAAAATTCAAGAGACTTGACAGCTTCACGAGAAATGAATGATAAGGAAGAAACTCACCGGACAAGGTATTTTACTGTTAATAATAATAGTAATAATAATTATTATGATTACTAATGTAATTATTGATATTAATAATACGTTTAACAATCTACAACAAATAATTCATTTTAAAATTGGGTAATTAGCTTGTTATTATTGAAATTAAATCATAATTATTTTTTAGAATGAAAGCAGTTCGAGATCGACGAACTTTGAAATTACCTACCACATCATCTTCCAGCCCTGGAACAAATACAATACCACATTTTCCATATAATTTTTTATATGGCATGCAACCAGGTTAATTATAATATAGATTTAATTTACCTTTTTTGATCTATTTTTATTAAAATGTTTTATAATAAATCTTTAATGATTTTATTTTGTAGAAATATAGAAAATTCTGTGATAGTAATTACAATATTTATAAAAAATTTTGATGAAATCACTGCATCAGTGCATTATTTTGTAAATGGATTATTATAGAATATGGTATTATTTTGAAGGTTTGGCACCATTAATGTATGATCCAAATTTGATGGGTACACCAATTCCAATGTTGCAAATTCCTGAAAGTGTTATGGCTCAAATTACGGCTGATATGAGTTCTGGACGTGGATCATCAAAATTTACGCAAGATGGCAAGACATTTCAGCAACTAGTTGCAGTAATACCATTGCGAGATTTTCAATGTGCAGCAAGTACAGATAGTGAGGTGGATTAATTTTTAATCACAAATTTTAGTCACAACTACTTTTTATAACAACTTTTACTTGTTCTATTTGTGCAAATTTTGAATTTTTTATAACTGTTCAAGTAAAAAATGTAATTTCGATACTTATATCTATGAGTTACTTGCAGGTAGGCTGGGCATGTCCACAGTGTACTAATGTATTTCAACAGGAACAATTATTGAAAAATCATCAGCGATTAATATGTCAAGGATGTGATTCAGTGTTCAAATTAATACAAACACATTATCAGTGTCGTGCTTGTAATGCGAAATTCGGTGCGCAAGTAAGATTTTGCATTCTTACTTTTCTTTACTGATAAAATAACAACAAAATAAAGAAATTATATTATAAACAAAATACTTTTTTTTAATGCGAGAATGGAGTCAAAAGAGCAAAAACAAAAGTTAGAAAACAGCGAAAAAATTATAGTCATTAAAACTTTCTGTAACTGAAATGCACAAATACAAGATTATTAATATTAATTAGCCTGTTTTCTATGATTTTTTAATCAAAACTTGGAGCATTTACAGACTGAATTTCGAGTTCATTGCGAGTCATTAGAGCATCAAACAGCACGTGAAATATTTCTCGGTAGAGCTGCTTAGCAGGAATCGCTGTTGTATTTATCAACTATGAATGTTAGTTTTAAAACCTGGACAAATCGGCCAATCTTCGATTATTTATTCATGCTTATGTTCCATTTTTGAAGTCCAAAATTATTCTCAGATGAAAAGCTTTCATTCCAAACTACGGTTTCACATTTATTTTTTACTTGTAGTTTTATGTAACTTTAATTTGTTCTTTGAAAAAATAACAAATTTTTATTTGTGCTTATCATGTACAACCGGAGTACTTTATCTTCTATCTGTTTCACCAGTAACTTGAATAGCTTAGCATTTCATCGCAACTACATATTATTATTATTATTGTTATTAGCACTAATATTATTATTATTCTGTGATTATAGCATAAAATGATAGCTTTCTATGATTAGCAATAAGCTTCTTATTAATATTACTCAACCACTGACTTGACTTTTTACTTTTATGTTTGAATTTTCGCTCCTTGTACAGTATGTTTTAATTTTTCTTACCAGAATGATTTTATATGCATATATGTATAAATATATATGCAGTCGGTTTGGTGATGGTTGAATTTGTTCTCAAAAATATATTACTGGAAAAAAAATGGCACTGAAATTAAACTCAAAAATTTTTAATTAAAAGCTCAATAATTTTCATTTACTATTTTACAATGAAAAGGAATTACTAGATTGAATATGCTTTAGCCTCCTCTGTTTCTGACATCTGAAATTATATGAACAATTTTTCACATAAGAAAGTCTAACTTTTAAAACTTTTATTGATTTTTGATAAATCAATTATTTATAGAATTAAACAAGCATTGCAAAATAATGAAAAGATTTTTCTATAATGTATGTAAAATTGTATGATTGAATTTGATACTGTGGATTGATTGTTAGATTTAATTTATCAACTTTTTGTGAGCTTTAGTTTGGTTTATGCTTACAGTGTCAGCAATTAATTCATTACTGTCTCCCAAAGTTCATTTTTTGTATTCCTTTAAATTGTTGTTAGGAAATTTCCAGTTGTAAATTAACTTTAATATATGGAGTTTCCAAAGTAATCGCTATTCTGTGATTTAGATCTCGAATATTCTATCATCTTTGTCTTTGTTATCATTATCTACTTTACTTTACTTAGTATACTCATCCCGTGATTGGTTTTTGCTAAAATTTATTCATGCTTTATTCGGTGATTTCTCTCCTTTCATACTTGGTGGAATTTAATTCATTTAATTTTGTTTCTGCATAATGCTCGTCCATCTAGTCTATTCTTTGAAACTTACTTACAGATTGAATTTAAAAATAATTCTTTAATAACAAAAATTTCTATTAATGAGTATTCTATTAATATTAGCAAAAAATAAGAAAGGTTCATAGTTTCACTGAATAAACTAAGAAGTCTTGGCTTATTCTCTTCTTGCTTTTTTCATGGTAATAGCAAAAACTTGAAGTGTTATTACAAGTATTAAATGATATTAGTGGCTTACCTTCACCCTTCACTTCAAGTAATATATTATCAGAAAATAAATTTAATTAAGTCAAACCTTCACTCAAATGCCTAAATGCATCATTTTAAACGTGTTTTTTTTTACAACTTCAATTTTTCCTCCAAAGCAGTAATAGATTCCTTTTAATAAAATTTTTGTTCAGGTAGAGTTTCGCATATTTGCATGTAGCTTTTTTAAGTTTGCTACCATTTGGTAGGCCACTATTTATATTATAGTAATTACCTTTTACCGCGCAATACAGTAGTCAGAGCGTTGTTGCCTTATAAAACAGTGTAATGCATCAAAGATTTGGTGTTAATTATTGACATTTTGATTATTTATTTGTTTTCCAACTACCGCATCTTCCATATTGGCCACACAATTTGTTTCTGCTTCTCATTTCTTCCTCTGTGTTTAAATTTTTTTTGTTCATTAACTTACCCTTTAAATCGTAATTTTTGTCTTCCAAAATGAACAGAAAAAACTTTCACGTCTTTACATACATTTATTATGAAGTGTAACAGTTTGCCTTTTACATATGACAAAAACTACTGTAATAAACTATAATATCATTTGCTTGTCAGAAATTTAATAACAAACTGAGAAAAAATTTGAATACGATAGGTTAATCATTTTTATCATTGATAAAAGTAAGGGTCATGATGGAATTTACTTTGTGCTACTATTGACGGGTTTTTTTGCAGTTTAACTGAAACTTTTTTCTGTTCTAATACTTTTTCAAACCAAATTTCCGGAAAAAATAAATTTTTAATTCTTCCTTTGCCAGTGTTTGGTTGTTTTTTATTTCAATTCGCTTAACGTTAAGATTATGTCGTTGAAATAAAACTTTTTTTAAACTAACATTTCATTGCAATTAGCTTTTCAGAAAAACAACAAATGAAGAGAAAATAATGAAGGAATACTTAAATGGGTTCAAATGTACAAGTCAGATACTGAAAAGTAGAATTTAAATAGGGTGAAAAAATGACAATTTTTAATTATGATACATGTACAAAAAAGACTACAGTACTGGATATGATATACAATAATTGAGAAGATATAAACTTTGTAATGAATACTTGATAAATTTTTGATAACTCATTTTATTTTAAATCAAACTGAGATTCTCGTATTAAATAAATGCTGTAATTTGTTTCGCTCGTTTATTTTTTACTAAAGTTTTTAAAAATATTTCGCCCCAATTCTAATCAACATTTTGATTCTGACTAAATTTTTACTTTCAAACGATATTTCATATGCTTTAGATCTAATTAAAATTTCACGAGTACTCAATTTTGTCTAGCAAAGTTTTCAATAAATCTTAAATTCTTGACACTGATGAGGAAGTAACAT
>UYYF01000578.1:0-11448 GCA_900618365.1 Thelazia callipaeda
TTAAAGTTTTATTGAATGCCACAAATGAAATAATTAGCAATATACAATCTTCTTTCTCACTTTGCAGTGAGCCATTACAGTTGCATGGCACGAGAAGACATACAAGCGAATGACCGAAAATAAAATTTACATTCATTTAGAAGAAAAAAATGCCAAAATAAGAGTGACTACTTCATGCATGAAAATTAATATGCAAATGAGCGATTCCTAAGTATTTCAATCAAATCATTTACAATAATTGTCATATTTTGATAAGAAAATAAGCAAAGCAATTTCATATCTTCCATCACAAATTTGTGCAAATATAAAGCAGAAAATTTTGAATTCGTATTCAAATTTTAAAGTATTCAAATCTTGAAGTAAGAATCTTGCAAAGTAAGCAAAACTGTCAAAATCTTCCATACGATAAGTCTGTTCTTAATGCAAATCAAATAGATATTATTATATACTAAGCCTTTTTGAGTGCAATTTCTTTAGTATCAGATAAAAATGCTATCTGTAATACAACTAGAATTAGAACAATAACACATTTATAAATGCACAAACAATAATATACAAAATCAGAATTCCACAAAACAATCATTTTAATACGAAAAAAATGATCGTGCATATTTATTTACTCTCACTTAGAATGCTTTGTAAAATTTGAGCGTTTTGGATTATTTACACTTCAAATAATATTTGCGTAAAAGTATGCAAATGCTTACTTATAACAAAATATTTTATGTCTTTGGCAATAAAATAAATCATTCAAATTTAATAATATTGCTAATTTTTGCTTTTTATTTTAAAAACACTACGTTATTTAAAAGAAGTAAATGATACAAGTTGTACTGTACATATGAAAATGCCATAAAAGAGTTATATCAGGAGGATCGTGAAGTAGCAGCGTGAGCCACGTCAAGTTGTTGTAATTGAGTTTGAAGAAAATCAATTCGACTGTCTTTCCAGTGAATTTCGTATCGTAAACTGTCAATATCTTGCTAAAATACAATAATTTTTTCATAATATAATAATTTTGTTAAAAAAATTAAACATATTTAAAACTAATTCTGCATTAATTTAGCCATAATTTTATGCAAATTTTAGAAATTCATGATTAAAATCAAAAAAGCGGTTATTCATCCAAATTCATGCATAAAACACTCAAATCAGTCAAGTAACATTAATTCATCACAAGACGAGCAGCAGATAAAATAGATAAATATAAAAAACTCATAGATGAAAAATAGTCCAAAATTTTAGAATATAAAAAATGGCAATAATTATTTGTTAACTTTAGAATAAAAATAATAAAAAAGCTTTTGTGCCATAAATATGGATACAAAAATTTGTCTACACATTGTTTATAATTAACTGATAAAAACATAATATACATAAAAAGGATTAAAAGGCTTAATTCAATTAGTGAATGTTAATTCAATAAGTTCACTAAACAAATTTCACACTTTTTAGTTACATTCTGATGTGAAAATTTTGAAAATATTTTACAGAATAATTTGCAAAATGTTAGACAAAAGGTAAGGCAAGATGGGTAATAAATACGCAAAGGGATGGAAGTGTATTGAACGCAAAAAATTTTTACACTTTTTAAAGTATACGCAAATACCAACTGACTACTTATTAACTTACTCATTACAATCACTTAAAGTATCACTATTGTATTATACAATAAAATAAATGACGGACAAACTATAATAGTACTAACTTATTATTATTATTACTAATATGTTAGTACTATATAATTACTTTTCCAATGTTAATTGAGAAAGTAGTAGTAATAATGACCTTTTGCTTCTCGATCAACATTTCCAACTCGTCGCAACGTTTGTACGTTCTCAATATCTTCCTCAATATCTCAAAAAATGATACTAAATTCAGTAAGAATATATAAAAATGTGTACTATTTCACTTTCAACTAAACTATCTATCATTACTATCTATAGATTTTCAATAATTATCAGTACGATCACAGCTTACTTCTTTTTCTTTATTATTTATACAAACAATAACAAAAACAAATCAAAGTAACATGCAAGTTAATAAGGAACATCATGCTCATGCAAGAAATATTTAAATGAAATTGATTATTCATATCATAACATCTGATAATGAACATTTCATTTCTGTGCAATATATGAATACTAATTTATGCAAAACAATAAACTTCAATCAAATATACAATTTAATGCATTAATTAATTAATTAAGTGTAAAGGATTTTTTAAATATTTGCATAAAATAGAACCTGTTGTAGTTGAACAATTTTTTCCAGCTGCTCACATCTGCTTCGACACTGGTATAATTCGCGATCCATTTCCCTCAGAACATTTTCCATAGCTTCTTCAGAAAAACCATCTCCAGCACTAAAATATGCATACCTCATCTTCCTAAATATAACGATATTAATGCATGCAAAGAACTTTCTGCTTTTTTTTAAAATTGCAAATTTTGTTTGCATACAATGAAAAGTTTTCAATGGCAACAATTTTATTCGAAAATAAAACCGAAACAGTTATGAACAAACGTAAAAAGTTTTAATTCATTAGATGGATATTTCGAATCTGATCTGATCTGAACTGATCTAAGTTGAGTGAGCTGCTAATATTATTATGCGTTTACATAAAAGTCAGCTACTAACTTGGATGTGCTATCGCCTTGTTGCCTTTCTTCAATTCTAATCGCCCCCATACTTGATTTACATGAGATTGGAGAACTATAGCGTTGTACTGGCTTTATCAGCACGTCTTGATCTCGAATAGAATGCTCTGTTATAGATCGTTCATCCGTCGAAATACTTCGTGTAGAACTGATTTTTGATGCTATACCATTTGAAGATTCTAAATATTTTTAACAATTAAATGATTAATTTTAGAAAATTAATTTAATTAAAATAACGTATTAATAACTACAAATACTTTGATTTAATTTAATAATTTCATTTTTTTAAATTAAATACAAAAAAAAACTATTAATGTTACCATCTGCAATTAATTTTAACTTATAACTTTATGCTGCTTAATATGAACGAATAGCAACTAAATTTACGTTAAATTGTATCGCAGTGTTAATTCACGCATTTTATGTATGCTTTCATCCATATTAAAATAGATCTTATCGAAATTAGATGTTATTTAAAATGTATTATTTTAAATACTTAAGATGCAATTTATAAGTCTTATGTTCAAACAATTAAAAAATAATTTAAAATATTAAAAAAGTTATTTAATTTTTTAGAAGTATTTGAAGCTATTAACTACGTTTGTTGTTTTGAATTCGTGATTAATAAGGTAATTCGTTTTATGACTGTAATGTGCAAGACGAACTTGAGCAAAAATTACAAGCTTTGAAATAAAAAAGTTAAATGAAAGTGAGAATTTCATGACAAATATCTAAGCAAAGATTGTAATAGGATATACAGTTAAACAACTGAAAATTTTAAACTGAAAAAAAAAGCTAAACATTTAAATAAACTTATAAATAAGTTATAAATATGTTTAGTCAATTATTTGACTTGACTTCTTAGGTTAATTAACTTTTATAGATAAAATCCATCGTACTCATAGAAAGATGTGATAGCGTTCGATCGACAACTCCAGCAATCCGAGGACTTAACGACCAATTTTTGTCACTCAGTGTGATCATATCAGCTTGATCACCTGTTACACTACTTGAAGCGATAAAACTGATAGGCCTACTTTGATTATTTTCACTGTTTTCTCTTCCAATGTGCACTACTCCATTTGATTTGCTTATCTCACTTAAAAAGTAGACAAAAATTTGCATATTTTCGCTAGTGTTTTTTTCATAAATGAGCACTAATTGCAAATTAACAAATATGTAAAATACATTTTTACAAATAATTCACTAAAAAGATTACTTATTTAATTCTTACTACAGACTTAATAAAATAGCTTTTAATAACGTTACACAGAAAAATATAATAAATGCCACTAAATATGTAAGCAAAAAAGAATACGAGCAAACATAGTCTTAGCTTACTTATTTACAGTATATTCCTTGTCAATCTCTGCCGCTGCTTCAGCTGCGAGTTTTGCCTTAATTCTTTCTACTTTAAGCAACTCTTCACGATCTTCTCGATCAGTTACCTCTCGATAATCAGGCTTTGTTACCTAATATGTAAATATATAGACAAGTAATTTGCAAAATTCCTCATATCCATCTTTGCAAAATTGGCAAGCATTTCAAAAATATTTTAATAATAACATAATTTTTAATAACATAAATATCCGGAAAAAGTTAAAATTCTTGTAAAATATTACAAATACTTTTATATAAGAAACTAAAAAATTGCCTCTTACTGCATAATTATTATTCAAGAAACTCCTATTTTAAATATACTCAAGAATACTTTGAAATTTTCACTTTAAAGCATATTTCAAGCGGAAAAAATTTGCAACATTTTTGGTTCTCAAACGAATCTACAATTAGCGAATAAATAGAATAAAAGTGTAATTCAGATCTGCTAAAGTTTACGCAAGTTATCAGAATTTACAAAAGTTAACAACGAAAGTCTATGCTGTTAATTAGATCCACTACAACAATTATCTAAGATCAAATGACATTTATATTACAGTAATGAAAGAGTTGAACCTGTGATAAGAAGCGAAACTTTCGATCGTTGTTAACATCAGCAATCATTAGTTTAGTTCGATTACTTTCCCTAGCAAAAGTTACTGGTTTATTGGTACAATTCAGAAGGCAATCTTTTAATTCAAGCATTATGGGCTCTCGACTCAATCCAGCATGCCATTCTCGGAAAGTTAACGAAGGAGTAGGTGAACGTGTAGCTGGAAATAAATCAGCTTGAAATCCATCAGCCTAAAATTAATTTGTTGTAATGAATTTATAAGTATAGAAACATTTGATAAGCATTGATAACGAGTTTAAATATAATAACATTTAATCCTAAATTTTATCGAAGTAATTTACCTCTAATTTATTTATTAAAAATTATTTTCCCAAGCTTTTCCACACAAAATATTCAATTTGACCTATGTTAATGTTCAAGACGAAATAATTTTCTTATACATTTGAAAAATCTAACAAACTTAACATTCCATATTATACATAATTATACTACATTAAATATAACATAATTACGCATAATATGATAACTTTTCACAGTTTAAAGTTTTGCAATCAAGTTTAAATACATTAAAAAAAAGGAAAAGCATATTCTAAGCAATTCCTTTGAAAACGATACTAATTTGGATATATAAGAACAACGATTCTTCTAGTAGTATATGAATAAGTTAAATTAAGCATTTTGCTGAATGATTTCATCTTCTTGCACTTCTGAATATTTGTTTTTAGTAGCAAATTAAAATCAGAATTTTATTTATACACAATTAGTAAATGTAAGCAAATTTTCAACAACTTGAAGAATATATTAACAATAACCTATTATACATCATCGTAACTATTACTTAATATAGCCATAAAATCTGATACTTACTCTTCTTGGAACAAAAAATGATAATGGCTCGATGACTAGCTGTTCAGCATCTACTCTAAATATACGCATAATCTCGCACTGAAGAATATTTAAGCCACGTTTGGGGAGTGAACATACTGTTGTATGTGCTTTAGTACCCGAAGATTCGTTTAAGTATGAGATAAATGGTGCTTCATTTAATAATTCATAAAACCGAATATTTGCATCCCCCTAAATGATATATAACTTATTATTTGTGAAATTTTTTTAATTTTTTTTTGGTAAATTTATATAATTAAAACAGATTCTTAACCAATATAGTACCACAATGTTAACAATTAGACATCACAATTAAAACATTGCAGTAATTTTCATAATGCTCTTTCTATCATAGAATATTTGGGAATAAATAAAGCCAAAAAAAATTCAAAAATTTCACAAAAAAATATTCGTCAAAAACATTATTCAATTTAGCAAATAGAGAAAGTACGCAGAAATGATTAAAGAATTTCAAATTCAAACATGTAATTGACAGATTTATTATAAAAGTAGTCAAAGTAACTATGCTGAAATAATAATTATTTAAAGTTTTATTTGCATATCCCAAAGATTGATGAAAACTTAGTAAACAACATCAAGTTGAAAAAAAATTGAACCAACTTTTCCAGCAATATACAGCATATTGAGATCATTATCAATAATTGGTATAAGCAATCCCGAACCACCATCAACATCAACTACTGCAAGAGGGGAATCCAAAGTTTGACAGTCGTAGATTGCTACTTGTCGTCTGGTACTTCGAGAACTACCGGTTGTAATTACACGTTCATGTCTATCTTTGCCAGGTATTCCGTGGAACAAAACTCTTGAAAGCATAGTACCACCATGAACAACCTGCGTATTACGCTGTTTTTCACCCGTGCGCGCATCATAAATTGATAATTCGCGTGATCTTGTTATCAATGCCAATTCGGAGCAATTATAACTAAAATAGCATTATTATTACTATTATTAGTAATATTACTATATTATTATTTATTATTACTATTATTTAATAATTATCAAACATTGCAGTAATTTTCATACTGCTCTTTCTATCATAGAATATTATTTAATAATATTATTACTCATCATCATTACTATTATTTTTTATTATTATCATTATTATTAACAATTGTATTACTGTTGTTATTATCATACTATGATAGTAGATGATAATATTGCGTAATAATAATAGTAATATCATTGAATTTGCAAACATATAATAACATTTTACATATTCTGTCAGCAATAACAAAAAAATATTCAGTTTGATATTAATATTTTTTGTATTACATTCAATAAATAGGTAAGCAAATTGCCAATTTCTGCATACTATTTATTAAGCAAAATGTAATTTTCATCAGTGTAAAATGTGTCATTTAATTAATGTAATAAATTTCAAAAATAAACCTCAAACTTTAAGTTTAAAAAAGAAAGTAAAAGGCAAAAAATGAAAAATAAAAATAAATAATGAAAATACTTAAATACTTTATTATATTTTAGCTTGTAAATAAAATTATGACAATAAAACAACAACAACAACAAAATAATTCATGTCTGTGTTAAATACGCTCTACAGTGATTTCTAGTAATTCTGTATAATTCCAGTAGATTGTACGTACTGCTCAATGATATTACTATTAAGGAGATAAAATTAGAATGAAAACCTTAAACTAATTGACACAGCATAGCAATCCTCAATTTTGTACACAACTTGATCTGTTTCAATATTCCACAACACTACTCGACCGTCTAATGATGCTGAAAACACCGCGTTATCAACTGTACAGTGCCATTCAACCGTGTGAACACGTCGAGAATGCTCTCGACATATCCGTAGACAGCTGAAATTGATAACAATATCTAATTACTTGCACTACATTACAATAATTATTCAATAATTAAAATACTAAACATTTTATCAGACAATTACTGATCAAATGTAACATGTTAGCTTCCACTGATACTTTTTGATAACCAAAAATTAATTTCAGAAGTTCAACTTTACAATACCTAATCACTTATAAAAATGATCTAATCAATTTGATAAGTAGCACTTATAAACGGATGATTAACAGTAACTTTTTAATTAAAAAAAATATATTTCATACAAAATGAGAAACTGCTTTTATTGTCTACTAATGACAGAATTATCATTAATAACAGTAGTGATCACAACAAAAAATTATAAACAGACAATTTCGAACAGCTATAAGCAACTGAATAATAATAACGATTAAAGCAAAAAATTTATTAATATTAATAAATTCATAGTGGTAATAAGAGTAATAACAATAGTAATAGTAATAATAGTAACAGAAATAAGATGACAAATAGCTTACTGAATCCTAAGCATATCATCAATATGCCAAATGCGCACTGTAGCATCTTGTGATCCAGTAGCCAAAACATTGTCATTAAAAGGATTCCATTTCACATCACATACTGCACCCTCAAAAAAAACAGAAATATGAATTTGTAATAGAAACAATTGTCTCAAAACTATACATTTTTTAATATTAAAATGTCTTGCATTAAATTTGCATCTTTAAAGCCTTGTAAGCTTATTCTAAACTATTATAGTTGTAATCATTTGACTATTATTTGTAATGAACTTTGACCACGTAAAGCAATAATAATAGCAATAATTATAATTATAATTATAATGCAATCTATGAAGCAGTGTAGTACAAAAACTGTGCTGTATTTTTACACAACCAAATAATTAGTTTTGTGGATTTTAATTCTTCATTTTGTCTATTAGCATAATAAGCAATAATGATAATAGTAATAATACTTATTATTATTATTTTGATAATGATAACAATAACAGTAATGAGTGATAAATGATGTAACTTACTTCATGGTCTTTAATTTTGCCCACTTCCATCCGTCCCCTTCCCATATGATATAGCTTTGCAACTTGCACAATGCCCCCTGCGGGAACATCAATCGCTAATGCAATCATTTTTGGATTGGCAGCCACTGCCAGTCCGTGTCCAGCGCCCGTATCATACCACTCGCTGCGTCGTACACTTTTAGAATACACGTGACGAAAACGTGAGTATCTCAGCTTTGATATTATTTCTAAAATTGTGCTGTATACATTTCAAGCCATTTATAATTGCTATCTTTGTAAATTTCACTTTATAAATAAATTTCGAATTTTTACGTCAGTCATGATATGATTTCTGTCTTATTTGCTTTTTTTCCTCATTCCTACATAAACATTCAGTATCAATCTGTACCTTTCGACAACAAAAATGAATTATACAAAAAATTGAATTGCAAGTAAAAATTACAGTTGAAAGCACTATGCATGTTTTCAGCGTTAATACAAATTTCTCCAAATGGTAAAAAAATTAACGTAATTATTATTTCAAATATATTTAATATAATTTATTTGCATTGCATTTAAGCATTTAAAGTACTGAAATTTGTTAAAAAATCAGTTAATAAATCAGAACATATCGCTTACTTAAACTTGAACTTCTAAGAGAACATTAATAATAAGCATAAATTACCAATTATTGCTCAGAAAAAATAATTTCAATAACTTTGGTGCTAGACAGCATGAATGAAAAATAGCGTAAATATTTTTTCGTGTATTAGATAAATCTTGTAAGTCTAAGAGGAATAAGGATTATATTCCCACGTTAATCACTAACTTAAGTGATTAATTATTATACCTGATTTCAGCTTCAAGTGATTAATTATTATACCTGATTTTTTCTAGCAATTAATTGCTATAATATTAATTATGGACAAAACGAAATATCATAAAATTCTTGCAAAAAAAAGTTAATTAAAAACTTTAAATTTTTAAAAAAAAGAAAAAACCTACCAGACATAACTGCAAAACTGACTGCATGAAAATATGGAAGCAGAAATCATTCGTGTTGGTTTGTGGTATGAGAGAATAAACAGACAAAAAACAATCCCTAAAATGAAACAATTCAATAATAGTAATAATAATTCCTAAAATGAAATAATAATAATAATAATAATAATGATAATAATAATAATAGCAAATATGCATTTTGATTCTGCTCTCAAAATGGTTTGCTGAATATTCCAAATGATAATTTTGGTAGAAAAAAAATTATTCCATAATTTAATAGCAAACGTATCAAAGTGATAACACGTATCATTACATGCAACTGATCGCATGCCAAGCATGCTGTCTACCACCTAAAATAAACTGCTATTTTTCTCATTTTGTGAACAATTTGTATGGCATACAAATTCATAAAATGAGAGAAATAACAGTTTTAAGAGAAAAAATGAATGTTACTGCTATCATGACTACACTTCAGAACCATTAGCTATGATAGTATATGATTGTCATTGATATCAATTATGAATGAATACATATTGGCTTCAACGTATCAAAAATACTTCTTAGCACTTTTTCACTGAGTGCTAGTATTATTATCGTTAGCTATTACTATTAATAATAATTATTACTATTATTAATTATTAATTAATATTACTATTATTAATTATTGTCTGCAGTTTAATACTTGTTTATTAATTCACATTATCATAACTATTAGCAGTATTTTTCATTATCAACTGCTTATTGTTATTTATATTAGCATCATCATGCTATAAAATATACTAGCAAAGATAGATACATTATCATAACTACTAGCAAAGATAGTTATTTGTTAAATCAAAGTGACATAGATACCAAAAGACAGCTCTGCTTATATATTATCATGTACAGTTGATGGTAGCACTATCAGAGTCTATTTAATGAATAAATAATAGCAATGATAGCAACGATATTAATGTGCTCTACTTATGCTGTGATATGGTATGATATGATATGGTATCCATCAATGATAAACATTAACAAATTTAAGTAACAGTAGAGGAAGTGCTTCCTTCGTAAGCCGAATAAATAATATCAAAAATAACGGACAAGTATTTTAAAAAATATGCAACAACTTATGCATTTAAATTACAGCTTTTTTGATATTCTGTAAGTAAGCAAAGCAAAGAGAGCACATAAATGTAACTTAGATGAAAAACTTTATATTCTGACTAATAAATTAGACTGCAATTGCAGGAGAATAATTTTGCAAACTTTAGAAGAGAAGTTATAACTTAAGTAATGGAAAAAATATGCTAAAAGAGATTGAAATAAATATGAATTTAAAAAAACAAACATAAATTATACTGAAGCATATATAATTTAACCAGAGAAAATACGCACATAATTAATTAAAAGTTAGAGTAATTTAGTTTTAATCAAAAAAAGCTGATAATGTCATCATAAACAATATGAAAATACTGATAATATCAGCAAATCAGATATTAGTAGGAACTAAGAGAAATGCAGAAGAATAAACTGAAGTGATAAAGAATGCATACTTTTCAGAACGTTTGAAAATTGGTTATCGTCACTAACTACAAGAATAAACGTTATTGTGAGCACAAAAATTTAAAAATAAATAAAACATCAGACAAATTTTTATTTTTATATTACTTTAAGTTATTATTACAAAGTATAACTTATTACAAAGTTACTTTTTCTTCTAACAAATTCGCTCAATTTGCTACTCGTTGCTCGTTTATAAATACAATTTTTTTACTACTTTGAATCTTTCCTTTGCTCAATTAATACTTTAAATAATTTCAACAAACATTTTGAGCAATTAATAGCACTGCAAAAACAAGATTTAAACATTTAGGAAAAATATTAAAAAATGATGCATGCAAAAAACTGTAGAAAGTATAGTTGCATGAATTTCGTACTTACATTTATTGAAATTTTATACTTTGTAAAATTAAAGCTCAACAAATTTTTAGTATTTCTACATTAATAATAATAATTATACGAAAAATTTTACCAAGCAACTTTTTTTTGGGATATTTTTAAGCATAAATTGAAACCAAAAAATTAATCGAATTGAAATACTTCAATATATTTCAAAAATTTTG
>UYYF01000579.1:0-11394 GCA_900618365.1 Thelazia callipaeda
GTGTTTGACGTGTTATCCTTAATTCGGAGTGATTTCAGAGGTAGTGATTGCAAATAAAATGTTCAGAAAGACTGATTTATTTGCTCAAAAGGAAAAAGAAAATTTTCGCCCTGACATTGTAGTAATGAGAAGATTGAGTGAGAATCAACAAAACCTCTCTTCTGATGTCCTCTGAGATGCAATGAAGGTAGTAAACTAAGTATTGACAAAAAAGCCGACTAATATCTGCCTGATCTACACTTAAATCATATCTCATGGTGTTTGAAAAGCAGTGCTTACTTTTATAATGAATTCTGCTTTTTACGTACTTTTTTCAAGTTCAGTTTCAAGTATGTTTTGTGAATAATGAAATGTAAACAAAAAAAATTCAAAAGACTTGTTATTTTTTATTTCTTGCCTTCATTATTTACATTAAAATAATTTGTTTTTTTTGCGTAATTCAATTTGTTTCCATAATGGGAGAGCGTAAAATGCGTGACGTTCCATTCTGAACACTGATTGAAAATCGTCCTCAGTCAAGTACTGCTCTAATCGATTTGTATCAGTACCAGCTGGTAAATCTCTATTGATCACTTGTTCAAGGGGCCACGTTTTCGTTCGCAATTGCAATAATTTATCCAAATCAGTCGGTTCATAATGGATTCCTTTCTACAAGTCATTTATATATGCAACACAAAATACAAAAAAAAAGCAGAAATACAAAAAAAAGAACGATAGAATATTTGTTTACATTTCTTAGTAATTTTTACCAGTACTTGAGAAATTTCTCTTGCACGTACAAATAATGACAAACGTAAATAATTTATCATAATTACGTTTTCATCGTTATCATCGTTGTAATCATTCCACTCAGCAAAGAGTGCTTTAAATGCGTCTGGTTCTTGTTTTTTGTAAATAACAGTTTTCACTCCCTTATGAGATGACCAGTAAGCGTCAGCCACGCGTAATACAAACGTAGTAATCATTTTATTACTCCAAAGCCATAACCGGTTCCCTTGATCTACCATTATATTATCCCTAAAAGAGTAAAAAAATAAGTAATGCTAATAAAAATTGAAGATTTTTGAAATGCATTTGAATAAAAAAAAACCTGAAGCTTTCTTGTCGAAATGAAAATGGAAGTAATGGATCCCAGTTGGCACAAATTAATTCTTCAGCATATTTTTCATATAATCGGAATAATCTCGGTGGCTATAAAAGTAAACAGAAACTTAAAAAAAGCATAAATAAATTTCAAAGTATTAGAAACCAAATTAAGCATAAATGCATAATTTGGTTGTTTCTAATATAGTTAATATAATTCAAAAATAGTAAGTATTAAATAGGATTCACCTTTTCCCAATTATCTGCTTCAATGACTGAATAATTTCCATCTTTCGATAAATCGCAATGAATAATTGTTGGTTCAGAAGTAAATTGTAGAAATAATTTAAAATGTAATTTAATATTCTCGGCAAATCTTTGAGCAGCACTTTTTAAATTAGCATAACTGTTTAAACCTTTCAGAATTGTGATTCTGTCATCAGTAAGTATTATGTAGACAGCATGTGAGCGATAAATAACGGGTGAACTTAATTCTTCTATGAATGACTCTTCTGGATGTGATGACGAACTGTAAACTAGAAAAATACCTGATCCTTCACCTCGAATGACCATTACACCTTTGAATAACCGCAAGAATAGTGGTGGTTCATAATGCTGAAAAACTTACTTACTTTAAACTTCTTCATTTTGTTCTCCAAAGGTATTCATTAAGTAATGAATTAACATAAAAACACATACATATAATAAATGTGAGAATATTGATGCTTCAAAAACAAAATTTAAAATAACCTGTAAAATTCTTTCATGAGGAAAATGCTCCTTATCATAATCTCTCAGTGCTAATGCACAGAGGCCTTGTTCAGTTTTGCTACTTTTCTTGCCAAGCCAATAAAAGTATGCTACACGTGGACGACCTGTTTCTTTTTCACGTTCACTTCCATCTAATTTACGCACGCCTAAACTTAATTTTTTTCACTTTTTTCTCCTTTTCTTTTTCTTATAATTTAAATATTATTTACTACTATTACATAGCAAATCATTTCTTACCACCACGTTCTATTCGATATTCCCACTTGACTACATAACACCGATTATTTTCTAGTATCCACAAATCATTCATTTCACGTAACTTTTTTTCACCTTCCATAATAAAATACCGAATATTTTCTGTGAAAATGTTGCTGCAATTTCTAGACAGCATTGTTTCTTCGAAAATTAATACGGGCTCCTCTACTACTTGACATGCAAGATTTCTACAAAAGAACAATATTCTAAATTATTTTAGCAATTTTTGTTTATTATTTCTTTTTCAATTCATACAATACCTTTTTTATACTACTTGACCTCTCCATCACAGCAATTCTTGACTTTTTCGAAAAAAAATTTTACTTCTATAAATTATCATTCACCAAATTAATTAATAACTTATAAAGTTTTTATTTGTTTTTTTCAGCTTAATCAAACTTTTTATTACTTGCACTAACTTTGTACTTTGTAATTATGCTTACTGCCATTATCATTATGATTAATAATATTTTTCACTCTCCGATAATTTTGTGCATTTTAATTAATATTCCGTACCTTCCTAAGTTGTGTGCTTCTTCTTCTTCACTTTGCAATGATATTGGAGAAGATGTGATTTTTTGCTTACATTTTGTAGTACAATTAATATTGTGCCATGGAACAACTTGCCAATTATAAAATTTATGTTGAAAAAGAGAATCATGTAAGCCCTGAATCAGCTTCACAACAATACACCAATCTGGTCTACCAATCTCGAAACTATCTCCAAATATCACTTGATAATCCATTCCAGCTTGAATTCTCAATCCTTTTCTGCGCTGAAAATAAATTACTAATTTGTACATTTTTAATTACATACATTGAAGAAAAATATGAAAAATTTTTAAAAACTGAAACTTCGATGAATATTTTTATAGCATTCAATAATCTTTAATAGATCAAAAATTGCGCACTTCAGTGATAATTATCACGAAATCTCATCAACAGTAATAGTAATAGATTCCAACTTCCCATGTTTAATACTTAAGAAAACAGAATTGCAATGTTAAACTTAATTCTACATTTCATTCACATCAAATAGCAATTCTCATATTTTATATTCATATCACAGCTTTTTTCATCAGTTGTTAGTATGACAGATTTGATTTAAATTTCTTGCTAAAATTAAAAATAAAATGTAAAAAACGATAAATTAGAAAGTGAAAAATACAAACTAATTTTTCTGCATAGATAACTGCTTGTTGCGTTTGTTGGCGATTGGCATTGCGACCAACCCAAACATATATCTCAGATCCAAAATCAAAAATCAGATTCTAAAATTGGAAGAAAGTTCAGAAACTATTCCACAATTAATTAGACTTTATCGTCGACAAATACTAAAGTTAAATAATGCCCTACAATAGTTTCACTCATTACTAGCTTACTGCTTACTGAAATTTACTTTCTCAGTTATTTAAATGTTTTCTTGGCATAACTGAACATTTTATGTCTGACGACTCCAATTATCTCAAAATGCTGCAATTAATAATATATGCTCAATTTTTAAAATTCTGTTCTAAATACCGGTATTCAAACTAATCTTTTGAACTATACTTTGCATTACACAAAAATCAGAAAGTTTGATTTTAATGCATCACTCAATATTAAAGGAAATACTAAATTGAACGCTAAATATTAATACGTAATATCATACCTAGCATTTAAACGTAATTACTTTGAAAATAACGATTTTAAAATATTGCTTTTGAAAGTATATATGTAAGTATAAATATATATTTTCAAATTTATTTTTGAGTAAATTTAAGATTAATAAAAAAATTTATTGAAAACTTTTTTGTCAAATTTACTAATTAAACATGTGATCAACAAAAATACCTTATTAGGGTGCAAGAAAGAAAGTTTGGGAACTTCAGCAGTAGAAATTTGTTTCATGATATGCTGTTCATTAACTTCATAAATCGTGTTTACTTGCGCAGCAAGTGATTCAAATGGTTCACTTAAAGTTAAAAGATTATCAGGTACGTATTCTCCACGTATATTACCGTCGATTTCTATCTCATTCAAACCAAGCAAATGCCAGAATTCGCGTACTCCTTTGCCTTCATGAACATTTTCACAATGTTTCACCTTACAGCCCAATTCACCATTCTTCTCACATATACTTGTCGTGATTATTAATGCCTGAAGTAAATTCTTCAAATAAATTTATTTTAAAATTAAAATTTGATAAAATCACAAAAAAAGTTTGTTCTAAATATCATCATCATCATAAGAGGATATTAATAAATTTAATGGTATAGTTAATTAATACTTTAAAATAAATCACAGACACTTTTTTAGGCTAATCTGTTTAAATATTCATTTTTATTCTAGAAATTTTTGAATGAATAGACTACGAGATATCAAAGTAAAATTAAATGGAAAATAATATAAAGCATTTAAAAAAATGAATTGATAGTTTTTTTGTTCAATGATCTAATTCATTTTTTCATAGCTAGAATTCAATTTTTTCACTGTATTATTTTAAAATTTGAGATTTCAAACATTTTCATATTCAAATTTTTGCTAACAATTTGGACAGGTCAAATTAATTGCAACAAATCTTTACAGTAAAGAAAACATTCTATAAAAGATAAATTATGCAGCAATGTAGAATATGACAAAAATTACTGCAATACAAAATGTAAACAAAATTATTCAGACCTTTTTACGATAAGAAATATTAATAATTACTTTGCTTTTCTCAAGTAAATTTGCATATTTGCCATGAAATAAAAACAGTCTATTCGGCGTTAGCAAAATGAATACAGCAAAAGCATGAACTGATGTATACCTTGGTGCAACCAAACGTACGTCAACGTATTTCTCTCCTTAACCACAATTGATCATTACAAAGTATTAAAAACTTATTATCAATTTCTTCTTAAAAAAATTAAAACTTCATAAGTTTAATTTATTTTAAATCTTATAGTTTGGTTTTGCATTAGTCAATTTAGCTTTTTGTAAATTATGTCATTACGTAAGAGTGCGTAATACAAAATTTATTACATAAGTGTGTGTACATGCAAAATTCTGCGGTCTACTAAAAATAATAAATAAATTAGCAAGGATTTTTATTAGTACACATTAATACAAAAGTAATAACTAACTTGCGCAGTCAATCGTTATTAATATGATTGAAAAGGTAACCTTTGAGTCGAAGGAGCATTAATTCAGGATATACTGACTTTACTTCTGGTTTTTTTAACTTTACAGTTGAGTAATCTAATTTGCTTTGAAGACCCTAAAAAACAAATATTTTCTTCAAAGCTTTCAGAATTGAAAATGAAGCAAACAAAAATTTTAAATAATAAAAAATTTTTAGCAGTAAAAAGTATATATTTTAAAAATTGCGCATATGTAAGAATAACTAACTTTCTTAGCGCTACTAGAAATTCCCACTTCATCGCTCACTTTATCATCAACTTTTTGCACAAAATTATCTGAGTGTAAGTCTGTTACTTGTACAGAAGAATTACAAAACTGTCGCGAAGAATTACGTTTGCTACGTCGTTTACGTCCACGTACTGCTGCTCGAATGGGAACGACCAATCTTAAATTTTTTCCAAATTCTTTATGCTATTTCATCGTAATATTTTTATTTCTATAAAAGAGAAAGTCAACTTTTTAAGATTCGATTTGTTTTTTTGAAAAACAAATTATTTGCAAATAATCTTTGATTGCTTCTATTATTCTGTTTGCTATTTTCACAGTTTTCTTTCAAATTATATTTGCAATTTGTTCATTTTTTGGGATATTTCAGACAGAATTGTGCAATTTACAAACATTTTGCTTAAAATTTAATTGGACTAGTATAACGCGGAGACAAAATGCGAATGATTTATATTTAGTTAGAAAAAGTGCAGGTCAAAGTTAGGTCAAATTTTGATGCGAAATTGGTAGATAGAACAGATAGATAGATAGATAGATAGATAGATAGATAGATAGATAGATAGATGAATAGATGAATAGATAGATAGATGGGCATTCTTTGAAATTACACCGTCCCTGTTAACAAGTAATGCTTCTGATTATTATTAACGAGGCATTCGTAACTATGCCAAACGATCGTAAATGGTGATAAAATTTCTATATTTGTGATGATATTGTCGTGCTTGAAGTTACGGACGGAGAAGTCTGTTCGAGATATCTCGCAGATGAATGGTCACTCGAAAAGTTTAAGGCAAGAGCCTATTTATTAATTTATTCATTGATCGGGTCCGATCGGGAGATTGATAATGTTTGCAACACGTCTAGGGGAATTCAATTGGTTTTAAAACCATCACAAGATTTAGTTCAGCAGAATCAAATTAAATGGTTAACTGTTGCCTCAATGAATGTTCCATTCACAGTTACTATAAAGAGGAATAAAAAAATAAAAATGAGATCTTCAGAGGTCACGTGGTAATAATTTTGCTAGACGATATTTCCAATGCCTAGCAAACAAATTATTTATTATAGTAGTTATTAGTATTAGTAATAGAAAAAATTATGAGATTAGAATAAACAGTATTGAAGGCTATTATGAATAGCCTACTTTGGGTAAGATGATATGGCATCTTCAAACTCGCTGCAGTTAATCTCGAACGTTTTACCCAGCGATGAAATGCAAGAAAGATTTGAATAGAATCTATCTAAGCCTTTTCCAATATCTAACGTATTTGGCTGTTCTTTGCGTATTTCTTTTGTAGGGAAGTCTTTCTGGAGACGCTTTTTCCCGCTGAGATTCTGTAATTCGGAATCTGTTTTGATTCGATTACGCCATTGCTCAGCTGACTGTAATATCATATCGTCAAATTTGATCAATTTACGATTTTTAATAAGGTAAAAAGCTTATCAAGAATATCAAACTAAAAAAAAAAAGTTATGACTCAAAACTTCAGTTCAGATTCTGGCCTCTTCAATCTCTACTATATTTCATATTCTAGCGTGCAAAAGTGTGAAACAAGGAAAAACCTGGATTAGAGCATGTTTTGTGAATTCAACAGCTTTTTTCACGTCACTAATTGGCACGCAGCCACTGCCTTCAGCTAGCATCACACAATCGCCATCCACAATAAGCTATAATACTTTAATTTATATTCGTAACTTCAACTTTCAACTTTACAAATTGGTCACAATTTTGAAAGACAGTATGAAGTAAAGTTAGCAGTAAATTTAGCTTTATTATTTGATAGATAGAAATACTCCAGCAGAGGTCAAATTTGAACAATATCATAGTGCTGTAAAAATTAGCAGTACTGAATTGAATATAAAAACTTATCTGCATAGAAATTAGTCTTATTCTTAGCAGCGATTTCTGCGTTTTGTCAAAAGTTTGAATTAAAAGTTTGTTAAAAACAACAAAAAAGCATCTGTAGAAGAAACGAGTTTACAAAGCAGTGATTTGAAGGTTTTCATCAAAGCAATTCAAGTTAATTACAGCACACTTTTGAATAGTTTTTTCAATTTTATTTTTCTTGAAGATAGCAAATTTCAATTTACAAATTGTGAATAATTTTTTGTACTCAAATTGAATGACAAAAACAAAATAGTAAAAACAAATTGAATAAAATACAAATTATGCAAATTTATGATGCGCAAAGAAAAAAGTTAAAGATTGCTTACAAAATACAAAAATTTACTTAAGTCTTTTCTGTCAAACACACTGTACACTTGTATTAAAAAGTGAAAGCAGTAAAGTTAGAAGAAAGATAAAGCTAAATCACTAAGGTAAACTAAAAAGTGTAATGTATTTAGAAGAAATAATGATAGAGACAATTTTACATTAAGTAGCAAACAACTGACTGACCAAATCTTACTATTTATTCAGGTAAATAGTTTTTGAATTATTACAGATATGAATAAGTAAGCACAAATTTAAAGAAATCTTCAAATGGGAAAAAATACGTTTTCAAGACAAATAAAACATGTTCTAAATTAGTACGTACTAATTTAAAGCAAATAAATCTTATCAGTAGCAATATCAATTTGATCTATTTCATTGCGCACAATCACACTTAGATTTGTGCTTTATATCACTCATTATTATAATTATAACTTAATTAATGATAATTTAATTTTAATTATAATAATAGCAAAAATTATAAACTTTACTGCAGTACTTACGTCATTGCTTAATGAATCTTCTTGATTTATCAAACGTTACACTTTTTGCATAAAATCTAATTGCTATTCTATTTATTTAGTCTTTTTTTATTTTTAATGCTTTGATCTGTGATGTAACTAATTACAATTTAAAGTTTAATTCAGTACAAAAAAGAGTATTATTTGAAAAACATTTTTATCCTTTGCATACAAGTAAAATAGTAATAAAAATAGATAGAAAGATATAATGTGCTCATTAGTGTGATGAACACGTTGAAGGTCATTTATTGGTAAGTATAAATAATTCTTAACAAATATGCAAACAAAACCTCTTATATCGTATTGTAGTACTCAGTGGACGCCATAACGGATAAACTTTTCTGGCATATCATTTATTATATTTTTAATTATTTCTGTATGCACATTTTTTGTGCATAAAGCCTAAATCAATTTACAGTATTCGTTCTTCATCGTAACATTCAGCAGACTGTCTAATTAATTAAAATAATTATTAGCGTAATAATAAAGAATAAATAATTGCTATGAATTTGTAATAAAAGAAGCAAAGATAACTTTCTGCAAATTTCTTCATTCGTAATCGTAAAAGCAGACAGTACAATATTCTGATAACTGTATTAAATATATGGTTTACAGTACTCAAATACCGATAATAACAATTTATTGTTACCAAAAGTACTCACTGACAATGGGAACAATAGCAATTGTGATTTTCAATAAATATAAGTTAGAAAAGTTAATATGCTTAAGGTTATGCAAATAATGTGCAAAGCAGAGTAGTTCCCAAATTTAGTAATGCAAATAATATAAGAAGCAAAGTTATTCCCAAATTTAGATCAAAGTTCATGTAATACAATGCATCAAACAAGCATTGTCTTACATGAACTTTGACCTGACCTTTCCTTGCATAGTGAAAAATAGTCATAAAAACGAACTGACCTCAGAAGTCAACTTTCGGAGTTTTTTTTGTCACGAAATACAAAAAATGAGAGGAATAAGAAACCTATATTACGAAATTCTTTTGAACCTCATTTCAGCATGTATCGACCCCCTGCTGACCCCTGCATGCAGCCGACCTCCCGCTGACCCTCTATGTAGACTAGCAAAAGGCCTTTCAAGCTGTGATGACCCAATGAAAACCACAAAGTCATTCTTGTTTGCACTCTTGACTGTGCTACGGTGCGACATCTGCTTGAACATGAAAATCGATGCTAATGGTTGCTGCCCTTTATGCTAAGAAAAAATTCAAAATATACTAACATTTTTGGATTGTAATAAAGCATTTCTGCGCTCACTGAGAGTTCCCGGGACTTGTGGGATAGCTCTCTCGGATGATCTTTGCTGCCAACGATTTGAACTTTGTTTCAGTTGTGCTAATTTCTGCGCAATCATCGACTGACCAACCAATTATGCAAGTTTTTAGCAAATTTAAGGTTGAAACCAATTTATCAATAATGACCAGTAGTCAGTAGTATGAGAAGACGAGCAGCCTGACGAGAATAGCCATCATCAATATCCATTCAGCACTCCCAGCAGTGCGGTTCTCTTTCAACTATTTTCCTGATGTCTAGTATCTCTCGGAGAAGCTACTGTTCCTTCTGGTTACAAGTGCAAATTTTATTATTCCGTCTTTCGTCTAATTTTATATTTTACTCTTGGTTCGGTCAATAAAGAAAATTGCAATTCAGCTAAAATGTCACTCAATTAAAAATTGCTAAATTATTCATTTAAAATTTAAAAAAGTTTTCCAATGCAACGTTACGTGATTAAATCGCGTAATCAATGTGAGATTAACAACGTGTAGAGAAGAGACAGAACAAGTCTTATACTTAATCAGAACTTAAAAATACCACTAAGAATAAATAGCAATCTTACTATATATTATTCACAAAATTGTTATTGCATTATGTTAAGTTTGGCTTTTCTGCTGATTCTTTTATTGTTATTCCATTTAATTCATAAATATTTATCAACTGAAAGTGTTGTCTGCACAAATAATTATTCAAATACTTCTTGCATTGTTCGCTTCACTAATAGATTTCTGATCATTAAAATGTGTGCGTGCATGCAAAATTTTGATTATAAAAAGTTAGATTAATTTTTAACTGTTATAGACAATTATTTTATTAATTACTTCTAGCAAAATTTGCAATAACCAAAGGTCAATAGTTCAAAAACAGAAAGTCTTGATAAATTGTGTAATTGCTACAATAAATAAGCATGAAAGAGAATATAATCGGAAGTAATTACTGCGATAATTCATTGGTAATAATTGGATTTTTCAAGGGAATAGAACTTTAATACGATGCAATTATGGTGAGTGAATTTTTTGACCCAAACAAATGGAAGCAAAAACAATTTGCCTTGTTTTGTTATCACTGTTATGTTTCTTATTGATTTCATAAATTCAAAGCATTGTAAAATGAAATAATAAAATAATAATAATAATAATAATAATAATAATAATAAATATTAGTGAGTATTAAAGAAGCGTTTTATTAAATGGGAATTGAATCTTTTTGCAAAAACCTTCTGATTCAAGCACTCTTCCAGCCCACTGATTCAGCGAATTTGTTACATTTTCTACATCAAATGCATGAAAAAAACTTTTTCATCATGGAAACGATAATTGTAACTTAAATAATGAGTAAAGTTTTAAGTGCTAAAAACTAAAACTACTTTGATCAATACATGCATGCAATCAAGTACTACATACGTAATATTTTATTAAAAAATTAATTTTAATTAATCGTTGAGCTTGTAAAATAATTAAAGTAAATAAAGCAACCATCTCTGTATAATACATATACATAAAAGAATTATTTAAATTAATGTAATTAATCTCCTCTGATTGTGTCCTTCAGCAGAGAGAGCACAAGTAATTGCTTATCACTTCATGCAATCAATAAATAATTTTTATATTCATTTATTTGAAATGTTTTCCGTTTAATTTTTATTACTTGTTAAAATTCAACCATTGACTAATATTTTTAATTAATCTGAATTTATTTTACTAATAGCAATTAATTATAGACGCAATAATATAATAATAAATAAGAATCGTATTCATATCGATACGTGCAAGTGAACGATTAGGTAAGGAATTTGCAAGTGAAAAAATGTGTGTACAAATGCTTGCAGCTTATGTGGTCATTTCAGCTACTTTTTAGACTTTTGCAACTT
>UYYF01000580.1:0-11377 GCA_900618365.1 Thelazia callipaeda
TATATATCTTTAATCATGTTGAAATATTTACATAGATCAGATATCAGCATTTTCTTTCTAATATCTATATTTAAATTTTTTATTACAGCCTTTCTTTACACTAATGATACCACAGGCCTTTGTACTTTCCGGGTTTATGATGAGAATTACCAGACCAATTTTATTTGATCGTTAAGATCAACGGTACGTACTGAATGTATTTTGCATCTGTACTGCAGGTGCGGCAGTGATGACAAAACAGGTAAGTGGGTTATACACAAAGCTCTCAAATAGTTTAGCGCAAAATATACAATAACAATAAGGTCGGTTGATTCGTATATGTTCAAGGTTGCCTTGAATGTCTAATTTCATCTACAGCATACTCCAACTTGACATCCACCATTTTCCAAGAGGGACCAGGGAAAATTAAGAGATACCTAAAGTTCAAATATTACTCATTTACACTGCAAGTTAATTAAATCTGTCAGCCATAACATGGCCGAAAGTGAGAATTTCTCTTATTTTGCTCTTCTGAAATTCAATTGTCTCAAACGTTTGCTCTATAAACGTATTGATAAAGACATTTATATTACTGTTTACTAATTAATCAGTGATATATCTTTCTAGGCATAAATCATTCCTAAATTAAAAGGCAATTCATTCTTACTTACACTATCAAAATAACACCGATTATTAAGCTTACATTAAAAAGTACAAATAAATTTATCAGTGAAATTTATCTTGCATACAGATATAAAGTTGTAAAGAATGTAGCAGAAGTAAACCAAAGCAATCATCAGTTATCGGAATTTGTTACTTCTTTAAAGTTATACACTTTACGAAAAATAATATAAAGGGAATATAATGAGATGAGAATTTGGTGATCATTTCGTGCTTCATAAATAGCAAAAGAAGGTAGAAATAGATATTTGAATAACAGAAACAAAGAAATGTTGTTATTTGTCAGCTAATCAAATCATTACAACTTGTGATTGCTCTTATCTTCAACCTCAAACAACTCTTTCATGTTGTTTATTCATTTTAATGCTCGCCTGTATTTGCTTATCTAATGGGTCATTGATGAACCTAGCAATGCGTAGGCTATGTTATTTAAAAATTCACAGAATGAATAGTTGGGAATTTTGCAATATTCATCACAATGAATTGTAAGCTGTGGCCTTATATATGAATGTAATCTGATTACAAGCTTTTTTTTACAAATATTAATTTCGAGAGAGTAAAACTAAACAAAATATGTAAGTCTTGAAAAACTAAAATGATATTATATTATAGAATAATTTATTATCATCAGATTGATGCTTAAGAAACAAGTAAGAAAAAATGAAGAATTTGAGAAGGAATAGAAGTAAGGGAGAAGTAATAGGCTTTGTTAAGTTTTTCCCTCAGAAAGAAAACAGCTGATTTGATGAATACCAGAGAACCTGATTTTCTCATGAGTTTATTAGGATAGTAAGACGTTATGCAGAGATCCACTTCACCTAAAATGTAACAAATAACACAATAACAACAATTTTAGTTATTAACCTTTATTAAGTTTGAGATTAGCTTTCTGCAATTAAATAGCAATAGCAGCAATTCTTGTTCTAACGGTATAAAGATCTGAAGGAAGTGTATGCAGCACTTTACTATTTATAAATGCTAGATCATTTGATTCACTTTTTGAAGTGAAAAAAGATTCTACCAAGGATGGTTGCAAGCAGAGTTATAAGGCTAGCTTATTACTCTGCAATACCTAACTGGCTATCGAATAAACTAACAAACAAAGAGTAAATGCAGAAAACCGAAAAAGTCTATTTGTTGATTATGAATAAATAAACAGCTAATGATAAGATAACCGGTCTATTAGCAATACCTTTCTGCCTTCTTATTCTACTATTCACTCATCTACTGCGAAAAACATCCTGAATCTTTCATTTACTCATTCCGTCGTTCTCCGTCACTTCCCATTAGATCTACTTCTTTTCAACAATTTGAAAATGATGAAGGATGAATGCTTAAGACCGATTAACTAAACTGGAAATCTGTCGCTTATCTATTTATCGCTCTGTTTCAATTCGTATGCCATGCCAATCGCTGCTATCTACTCTTTTTAGCGCTGTATCAGTCATCTTATTTAAAAATCATTTCTTCTTAATCAACAACTTTCATATCGCAATGATGATTAATACTCATTGAGTATATCTCAGTGTAAGCAGCGATAAAGCACTTTATTAACGCCATAATTTGCATTTTAAGCAGTGACTTTCTCACACACCTGGCTTATTTTTGTTTCTACAAAGAAAGTGAAATGTTTTGATTTTCATTAATTCAACCCATATTTAACGCCAGTTCCATACTCTAAGAGCAAATTTTGATTAAATTTGCTAGTTTGCAAGAACCATCTCATGTATTGTTATTGATAACAATCATTTAACCTTTACATATCGTTCATAAAAAAGGCGCAACTGAGCTACATAAATTAGAATCGAGTATACCAAGAGGTATAAGGACTAGAAATGCAGAGCTATCAGTATTGTGCTTTTCATCAAATCTTTTTTTCCTTAGAATCTTATTGTTTTTTTGAAAGTGGCACCTTCCGCTTTTTTATTTCTCTTTGCTCTTTCTTTTTCATCGTGTATTTATTTTTTTATTATATTAGCCTCATTCATTTTCATTATGCAACTAAAATAGAGAAAACAACACCAAATTTCTTTTTAACATTGAGCTCTCTCGTTTCTTCTCTATCTATGCTTTTCTTTGCTCAAATTTGGTCTGCAACAATGCTAAACATTGAAAAGAAAATTCAAGCTTGCCTCTGAGGTTAAGCTTCAAGAACACGCATTTTTTCTATTGCTCTATCATTCAGTGCTGCTCTGCATTTTTTTAAATCATCACTAACAGTTAGAAACAGACCAACAAAGAAGCATAAAGTAATGAAGTGGATTGAATTACTCACTTTTCTTGTTCAAATTATCACTTCAAAGGTTTAAAAGAGTTGCAAGAGGTCGCTGCTAATTTTGTTAATCATTTCTTCAATAATTCCTTTCCATAGAAACAGTCTTTTTTTAGTTTCTTATTGCACGCTATTTTTCAAATGCAAAACAAAAAATTTTGTACATCACCTTATTCTTTTGTTGTTGTCGTTATGTAATGTTAAACTTACCTTGTTAATTCCTTCACTATTTGATCTCCTTTGAATTTATTTCGCAGTTTTATTAATTTTCTTCTAATTTGATAGAAAATTTTTCTCAAGATTCAACTTTGAGCAAGATCAGATACTATCCTCTGGGATTTGCGTACTAAAATCGTAATATTTCAGATTTTCTAATAAATCTTGATAAAAGCGCCTAATCTATATTGCTGGATACCTTTTTAATTCACTCCTTTTAATTAATAAATTTCTCATATTCATCAATCATAAAATAAAATTTCAAATAAAATAGAATTCTGTGCAAAAATTAAATCTTTTTTCATAACATACAGAATTCTGATGATTATAATCGTCAAAAGTGATTGTTTATGAATGTGTGTTCTTTATTTAGGGATAAATTTCTGATAGCTCATTCCAAAAATAATTTATTTTCTGCTTATATCTTCAAAGTTTAAATTAATATTATAGTACACATCTCAATGAACTAAGTAATAATTATTAATGAAGTATGCAAAAGTTGCATAGACAATCACAGGGCAAGCTCGCAGGAAACTAATTTTGTTTCCAAACGGAGATCGATTATTCATTTCATTAATAGACGCTGTCTTGTTTTTTTGTACCCAAAACTCAATATTTGCCGTCGACCAGAAAAAATAGTATAAAAGTTAACTAGTAAAAGGAAAACCGGACAGAACTGAACGAAATGGTATAGAAGCATAAATGTGATATTGTTGCTTTCTGAGAAAAAAGTAGTGACTGCTTTTATATCGGACTTACTATTCAAACTCGATATAATTATACAGGCTGTTGAAAATTATAACTTTATTTTATTCAAATTTATGGTGAATTGTATTCTGAGAAATGGAATTGTAGCATAAACGAGAAAAAGTTGCACATTGGTATATTCAGAAAATTCTGAACACGAAAGTAAGAAAAAATACTAAACCTGTGAGGTTCATCTCCCAAGGATGAAGTTTTTTTGTGGAAACATTTAGTTTCGATTACAGAGTTACTAAGTGCTGTGATGAGAGTAATAACCAGCAGTAACAACTTGTAGGGAAATAATAATGTGAGCTGATTTTTTTGTTTTGTGAGTAAACAAGTTTTAAAAAAAATCAAAATCTTCTCCCTCGACTAGTTCACTTTGCCCTATTGTCACTGTACTACACATTAACCTCATCAAAGCACTATTTTCATTCATTTATTAGTTGCATCATTTTTAAGTAAGCAAATCGACAAGTGAATTATTCTTTTTACTTGCAAGTTACGTGTGTGTGTTCATAGTGTTGTCCAACATCACTTAGCACCATCTTCTCTTTTTCCCTATCATTTCTCAGTACTTGGACTTGTTAATAATGTGTTGGACGAGGGGGAAAAGGGGTAAGAATTGTCAACCGTCTTCTTCAAGTATTAATGAAGTGATGATGATTTTTGTTAGTGCTGCATGATGTAGTTGAAATACAGGTAGGCAGATAGGTTTTTAATATCAGATCATATTTTTTAAATATATATTAATACATATACTATATATATTTAGATGTATAATGGTGCTTAAAGATCCCAAGTATAGAAATGATGCTTGTTTGCCATTAGACGTAATTTCTTTGTTGAGCCTTAGCTTCCCCTATCTTTTCATTGTAGTTATTCTCTCTTATTTTGCACCAAATCGCTCATAAATGAGCTTTATTTTTCTAGAATAATTAATTTTAGCATTTTGTTTCTCTATTACTCTGCCTTTTTCAATAAAAGCAATTCTTAGTCTTTAAGAGAAAGGAACTATTATACTTTGACGTTACTGTTAATCATGGTGAAAAGTTGCTGAAATTGATGAAAATTATATACTTGCTGGACAATCTTCTCTGGATCAAGTTGCCAATTTTTTTTCGCATTTGAATCTAAACTTTGCCATTTCAAATCACTTGTAATTCCATACTTCTCATCTTTTTTTCTCCCAATATTCATCATTACATCATTACTACTTGCTTATCATAGTCTTTAATGCTGAAAATTAAAAAGAACATTTTGCAGAACATGGATGAATGAAAGATCAGTTGATAAAATATTGCTGCGTGTAGTAATATCATTATGTACCAAAAATAAATGGTAAGTAGAAAGAAACTGATGGATGTAAGTTTAGTAAGTTTAGTACTTCATCATGTAACCACGGCGACAAGATGACAAGTCATAGTAATAATACCAAAATGCACAATTTTGAAGAAAAAAGTGACGTTCAGTAATTGTTGCGTCTTGGAGGCTTTCTTTTCTCTAGCTGCAAGCGTTGAAACAAGTGAAGTAAATATGATTTAAGAAAGTAAAGGAAAGAAAATTAACTGTTTTGATTGTGAACCGATGAAAATAACGTACGACGTCAGTGGAACGAAGTGAAATTGTTGTGGTGATGGTTTGAAGAGCAGTGAAGGGATGAGCAAGGTACGATTGATATGAAGTGATAGTGGACATGGGTCAAGGTCCTCTTCTTCACTGCCACTTCTTTTACCCAATTACTTTTTCCCCAGAAGTCTAATTTTATCTCTTACACTGTACAATGCTCCTACTATTATTCTCATTATACTCACTACCAGCAATACTGTCCTTTCTATTGTTCAAACTATAACTATTATTATTATTATTTTTACTTTTACTATCACTGTTATTACTATTGTTACAATAATTATTACTTCTGTTATTACGAATCACTAATAATAAATTCTTAATTACTAATGTTGTTCTTTGATAAGTGAATCAATTTACTTGTCTTCTGTTATCTGTCTACAGTCCTTTGCCGTTAAATTCCCCGCACTTAATGTTCAACCCATTTTATTCATACACAGTACAATTCATCAAAGTTATGCCATATTTGTAGTTGATGTTACGAATGATTTAATTTGATGAGAAACTTACTGCAGTACGGACGTGCAACTGGTTTGTTAGAAACAATTATTCTAATCTACTCGTTCTAATTTACTTTTAAATATCAAGATGTTTTCATCTTTTCATGAAATTTTGCGATAAGCATCACCGTAAAAAAAATAGTAGTAATTGAAATATATAGTAGACATTAAAATCTCAAACTTTTGTCTTTTCTTGCATTTATTAAAAAGTTGATAGAATGTGATCTTGTCTTTATTCCTTAGCGGTCTTAACGGTAGTATTAGTAATTGCATATCCTCAACTCTTATAGTTAAAATAATTGCTTAGTGAAATAAAATGGCAAAAAATGTACTTTGAGAGAGACCATTTTGAATTAGTTTGAAAAAAACTTGTCCTCTCTGTTTAACTCACATAAATGCAGCAATGGATTTGTTTTCGCTTGTATGAGAACCTGATTTCACCAAGAATTAAATAAATAAATTAATAGCTAGCTCTTTACTTGTATGAGTTACACTATTTGAAATTAATAAAGATTGCAACAATCCCTTCGATGACAAGATATGTTTTCTTTTGACGATTCAGGATCAGTCTGATACAGCGTCCCCTTCTCTGTTGAGGATAATGTTTAACGGTTCCTTCTTTAGTAAATTATTCTTGCTTACTTAATGTGTGAGTGAGTACAGAAAAGATAAATGGTTTCATTTATTATCATCATAGCGATAAGTTTCATGTATAAATTCCAAAGTTAGACGAATGTGAACTCGAAATGGCAACAATAAAACAAAGGCAGATAAATAGATATATGGATATATAAATAAATAAATAAGCATCAGTACTATGATCATTAGTAGTGCCACTTGGTTCGGTTGATTGTAATGTGTAACTTGCATAATAAATACGTACTGCATGCACACTTACCTGCCTCCCTACCTATCCATTCAGTTGCTTGAGGCATTTAAAGTGCTTATGGATATGAGTTTGAAGGCGTTTTATGGAGCTTATTATGCAAGGAAATGAATATAAGTTTTTTCTCTTTCATTTGCTCTCTTACTTTTCCTGGAATTTATTAATATTAGTAAAGCTATTCAGGTGCAGTAGAGAGATAAGTAGCGTAGCCTGAATGCCGAAGAAAGGCCTCGAAAATCTTTTGTTTTCAGCTCCATGTGATGTTGAAGCCAATAATCTGTTGGACAAATTTACCTTCTTCTCTCCGGAGCTTTAACTATCTCACACTATTTTAATATCACTAAGTAAAGCGTGCAAATAATCTTGTATTTTCACAACTTCTCAATGCGCTTACTTATTTACTTACTTTATCTATTTCTTTTTTTTCCTCTACTCTTTTAATGCAAACTTATTTTCATTGTTTTTTTGCTTCCACAACTAGTCATCTCTTCTTTTTACCTTACTCTTTTTCTTCTATCATTATGCCTTTTTATTTGCTATTTTGTACGTCTTTAATCATTGATCAAATACTCTTCCTTGGCTGTTCCTTCTTTGTTCATCATAAATCTCCACTTCAATCAAATTATTTGCCTCTCTAATTTCACTTTATTTTATGTCTCTTTTTTTTAAAAACTTACATTTACTCTCTTTCTTTTACCTCTTATTTCTATTTCCTTAATCTTAATATTATTGTTGTTAGTGAATAATTTTTGATTGCTATCATTGTTGTAATTATTGTAATTGTAATTAATAACAGCAATTACTTGATTTTGCTATGTCTTCCATTTCTTTCATAGGCTGTTTAGTTGTGAAAGAAGTTTGAAGCTATGAATAATAACCTTATCCACATGTGTCCAGCTTACTACAACAAATGAGTCACCTTTCATTTATTCATTTCAACAACACCTCTTATATCCATCATATAATTTTCGTTGTGGCTAATTACAAACAAAAGATCAAATCTCTAAATATTATTTTCATTTTGTATGCATACAATAGCAGCGCTTATAGCTAGCTTTAGACGTTTTGCAAGCTTGGCTTTTGTATGTGCATAATTGTGTAAGTTGTTACTATTATTTTCAAATATTTTTTATATATAATAGTATTTTTCACATATTATACTAGTATTTTTCATGTAATGCGAGTTGTCATGGATGCATCAGTTCATTTATCTCAATAATATCGTGAAATCGGTATTATTTTTTTACAAAGAATGTATCTCGGTAGATTAATTAATAGATTTTTTCTAAATATGAGAATTATTAAAAATTGAACTTGTGCAAGCTTACCTTTTTATCAGATGTATTGCTGAAAAATGTTACGGATTGTGCTAGTAGCTTGTCTCTATGTGCTATTTCACTGAGAGATTATTATTCATTTCTAACTCCATTCATTCATCTTTTGATTTATTCCTTCGCCCACACAATGCACATAACAATAGCTCATTTAATAGTGCTGCATTATTATGTAAAATCTCAGCAGTAGTAGCTAGAACATTAATTTGAGAAGCCAACACCTCAATGAGATTGACCCATGTCATACATTTACACAATAGCTATTCGCGTTTTTTTTCTTCCTTGTTGAATTTTTTGGAGCAATCAGTCGTATTGATAACTTTCATATTCAGTTACATGGAATAATTGAGCTCATTTAACTTCTTTCTTAATGAATAGGTTTACTTTTTACTCATCATTTGTCATTTATTTCATATAAAGTGCATCTATAACTTTTAACTTTTCCTTAACACACTTTTGGACCCTAATTGAAAGTTACCTATATCATTTTAGAAGTATTGCTGACAAAATAGAACTAATGTAGACATGCTCTGGAAAACAATAATTTCTTAGCTTTCGAATATATCTCAAAGCATATTTATTGTTCAGTTCGTGCAGTGATGGTTTGAATAGAAATGAATGATAGCTCTGTGAATTGAGTATTATTTTAGCTTTTTGCAAACATCGCAATAGATTTTGTCTTGAAAATTATGAGCAGAGTATACCTGCTATTAACTGTAACATTTAAAATAGTTGGCAGTTTATACGGATGTGAATCTGTCCGTTCTTTGAAATACTGAGTACTCGTTAACTATTAAATGAATGTGCACAGTTTTTCATAAAACTTGTAGATATCTCTTTGTGAAGGTTATGCCATTTTATGTCTGTAGTATTTAAGATTTTCAGTTTAAGAAATTAATGCTGATGAGAAACTATAACAATAATGACAGAGAAATATTACATAATACTTATTCTCATGACTTGAAGGTTAAAGATCTTTGCATTTAGAAAATGTATGCTAGTGTTTAAAAAAATGGTAGCTAATTTTAAAAAAAAATTGAACAACGTTTTAAAAACAGTCAGCATTGTTCATGGTACCAGTATTAGGTAGGTATTCCCTTATATATTCATATAACACTGTAATGGAGTTTGACGTGACGTCTAAATTCTCTCAAATGTTTCTGATTTTGCAATTGATTCAAAGAATACTGAATAAAAAACAGTACAACAAAATGTCAGTGCGGATACAGAGATTTCAGAAGCACCAGAATTGTATATCTCAAAATTGAAAAATGAAATATGCATGGCATCGATTTCAAGAGATTCATTTTCTCAATTATATATAGACATAGGTATGTATTAATTATACATATTTGTTTATCTGTATATAATCCAATATTCTCTCTTCATTCATATTCATGACACCTAATATATTCATTCCACAACTTTGGTAACGTAGCAAGCATGAATGAAGGAGGAAGGATTGTGGGTGTGTTAACAGAGAAAAGCTGTTTCTAAATTTTATTCCCTGCTGCTAGCCATTGTTTTATGCAATTAATATTTTCATATTAGAAATATGATTGCTTGTTAATTTGACAATTTATTTTTATGCTTTTGCACCTTTATTTATTAGTTTTATATGTTATAGCTCTGTGAATTATCTTTCACTTTGATTTTTTTAAATATTTACTGTTTTTGCCTTTCTTTAAATTACTTTTTGATTATTAGTCTATTAGATTCTCTAATGTATTTATTATTTATCTCAGCTTTTACTGATAAGTATGTGTCGACAAGTTCCTGATCTGTAAGTGATTCTCGGTAGTTAACAGCATACTTTATTACGTTTACAAAATGTGACGAGTTGATTATGAGCTAAATCATGGTATAAATTATAAAAAATTCTCTATATCTGTTAATTTAGAAGTGGAAATGTCAGTGAATAAGTATACATGCAACCTGTGCAGAAAAGGGTGAAAATTTTTGATCGTGAATGGTAGAAGTATGAAAGAAGCAAGACCGCTATTGCAACAAACAGAATCATCCTATGAATAATACCTGTTTAATTGTCCTCCAACAAAAGCAATTGTTACTCTACGTACCGCGGAATTTTCCATCTTCTCAATTCCATTTATATCTTGTCGTTCATTTCCATACTTTGAACAGCGTTTTATACTGTTTTCGTTTGAGGGAGATTTTTTCAGTAGTTATAGAAAAGTAAAGAGAAAAAAAAATTCTGTATTTACACAAATGAATTTCTGACTTTTAACTCGTCAGAGAATTCAAGAGTTGATCACTGCAATATTGTAAGGCAAGTACAATGAAATGAAGATTTGTTTACGCTCATATTTTTATTAGTGATAGCCTTTTAGCAGGTCTCAGTTTCAGGTTCCAAACTCTAGGGAATAATTGAATTAGATACTGGGACTTTACGAATGCATTCATCCGTTCCTGCTCTGAAAACTTATTTTAGTTCACAAATATATGTTGCTCAAATTTGACGATAAGTCGCCGAATATTTGTGAGCTTGAAAAATATTAAACTTTTTGAATTTGGGCTGCAATATGCCGTAACTATTATACTGATAGTAATTCATGACTTGTAGTTCGTTCTCTTAAGTAAAGTCATATAATTTGTGGTCAGCCTTTGCCCAGTTGTTATTGTGATTAAATTCATAAATCGATTAGTGAATGCTGTAAAAATGAAGAATTTTTTTCCTTAGTTATTGGCGAAAATTAATTACTTGTTATAAACTTTGTTGCTCGAAAATTTTGGTTCCAAGTGCTTTTAGCGCCAAATTTCATAGTGATAGCTACAAGGGAGAAATCTAACTTTTTCTACTAAAGGGGGGGGGGTGTGTAATTTATAAAATATGACAAAGAAATGAATTGGAAGTTTATAGATACTCAAAGATTGTTACTAAAAGTAAAGAAAAGCAAAAGAATTCGAGACGAACTAACTTTTGCCAATTAGTGTTAGGTGTCTCGGATGATTGCTGCAATTAGCTCAACTCATCCAAAGCACATTATTGTTCAAAGCAATGAAGTTGTATTTTATCCTCTTGTTACGCTTTAGAATTATGCTAATTATTAGTATTCTCGCTCTATCCCTTTTGTATATAGCAAATAGTTATATATATATATATATATATATATATATA
>UYYF01000581.1:0-11333 GCA_900618365.1 Thelazia callipaeda
GATTGAGAGAGACAAAGTAATAAATCAAATCACATTCCTTCTCAGCGAAGCACACATTCGCTTCACACAGCAATCTGACGCCTTTCTTCCGTTTGCCGTTGAACAACACGTTCATTTTAGCTTATCCATTTACACATTATAATCTTCAATTAAGATTTATCATCACTTTCCAATCAACTCCTTATGGATACTATACAGATTAGGAAATGTACCCCTTATATTTTACGATCAATAGGGAGGCTTATATTGAATATGGATTCTGAAGGTAGCAAACAGACAATGAAATATGCGGAAAAATTAAGTTAAGTCCATTATCTGATGTTATTTATCCGTGTTCTGTTTCATCCCATATACGTCAACTTTTTCGTTCTCACCAGGACTGTGACCCAAACATTTTTTAATTGAAATAGTTTAGAAAAGAAACGGACTGCCTAGAACTAAATATTAGTTCTGGTCAACTAATATTAATATTTAGTTGTGGGCAGTAGGTCATCGGTCTCTTTTCATTATATTGTCCAACACACTATTTTCAGTAATACAACTTTATATATTATTAGAAAAGATATACATACACAGGAGAAATACAACATGCAGTGGGGAGAAATACAACAAGTTCACTGGGGAAATCCAGCACACGTACGCAGGAGAATTAAAGCACACACGCACACGGGGAATACAACACTCACACGAGAGAAATACAACACACACGCTAGAGATATAACAACGCACACGCTGAAAATACAACACATGCACGAGAAAACATCCTCGTAGATGGTAAAATAAATTGCTGTCTTGAACTTATCCATGACAGCAGTCATTGCAAACTACGTTTGGAATGAATTAAAAGCAAGCACAAATATTGCTAAAGGAAATGACAAAAATTGGATAGTGCTGAGCACACGAACGATTGCACTACTGCAAGTTTATTTATTAATTTTTTGAGTTCCAAGAAAGTATTGAAGATGGGTGCTGCTATTTGATATTAGCGAGACATTACTACATGTTGTGGGGTTTCTTTTTCTGGGAAATTTCACGATGAACAGTAGCTGACTGTGAAAAGCAGCAGATAGGACAGAGGAAGAATCAGATTTTTGGTGCAAGCCTGATCTTAGAGCAAGAGTTACGAAAAATTTTGCGAGTTTGTTCTTTTAGCAAGACTTGAAGTGGACTTCTACTTGTTCAGTAATGATTAGTGACTGAGCAATTAATCGCTTTAGGATTTGTTAAATATCCGCTTCGCTGGCAGATTGTTTGCATTTCAGCTGAATTGAATGAACGACTAGAATTCATTTAATTCAGGTAGAAACGTAAATTTTCATCCTATCTTTATATGCAAAACAATTTTTAGAAAAATGCTTGAGCAAAAGCAAGTTTGTTTAATATTGAAAATGACGTGCTATTCGTCGCATATTTTATGTACAAGTTTTTTTTCAATATTAGCATGAAAAAATGAACCAATTAAAAAAATATATTTATTCACAGAAAAGATCGTATTAATTTCTATTGTTATGCAAATTCATCCTGACATAAACAGCAAATATTTCTTCATTGCAATGCTAATTTGCTCATCCTAAGAAGATTCAGAGGTGAGCATATAAATATTTGTTAAGAACTGTTCATTTAGAAAACTAGCACAATGCTGAAAATTGTATTTATAATACGACTTCTCGACCTTATTGTTATTACCTTATCTGGTAAGTGCTTATATTTTATCAAATGATCAATTAATGGCTTCAGATAAAAAAGTGTTTGTTCTAATCAGAGCATCGAGTAGTTTGAATGCGAAGAAATCTCACAAAGTATAAGCAAACGATTGCTAAGAATGATGAATGAATGAAAGAATTATGGCTTTCAGCCATTATAATTTAAAATTCTTGCTTTCAGCTCATGTGAATTTTCTCAAACAAATAAATAAAAAATCGTTTGTGCAAAATACCTTAAATTTAGAAAGATGTCGAACCAACAATGACTGTATTAGTGGACGATGTGAATGGCGCCGTTGTATTGAGAAGTTTGGAATATTAGAGTCTAATAAAGAGGACATTGGAGGTAAGTGCTTGTGAACTAAATACTGAATTTATCACACAATTTCGGAGAAATGAATGCTACAAATAATTTTAACCTTTTCATGACCTCAATTATAGTGTAGTGCAAAGTAGCATAAAGTTGGCAGATGATATCTCACATATTTATCCTTCAGCACAAAATGTGGCGAAAATTCAAAAAAGTGATGAATGATACTGTTTTGTTTTGCAATGAGAAGATGCAGTTTGGTACACAAAACAGCGAATCAACTAATAATCATATGATTACTTTTGGTTTCAGCATGTTTCTATGACGGAGACTGCGATGAAGGTTATACATGTGATACAAATGTATGTCGTCTAAGGAGTGGTTTACTTACTTATGTAGTAAAACCAGAAGGAGGTTTATTTTTTAATGCTTATTTTACCTTATCTCTAAGATATTTAATTAGATTATGTCAACTTTTATTTGAAAAATTTACTGTACGATACTCAGTTTGACGCCCTAAAAAAATTTCTATCTAGCAAACTTTTGCCAACAAATTGATTCTGTCGTTACTAAGATTGGCTTTTTGAAGCCGGCAGATGCTTAGTTGATTTGCACTGCAGCGGAAATCTCATATGCACTCAAGGGGCTTATTGCGCTGCATTAACTGATGCTTACCGTCGGCAAACACTCACTAATATAGGTATTTTTTCTTTGTTTTGAAAAAATCTCTAAATAACATCAGCTCGTTGATAATCCGATTGATAATTAGCATAAAATAAGAGTCACTGTTAAGTCTTTGCCTATTTTAGCTTCAAATTCTGCTGCATTCATTCTTCTAGATTGTAATTCACAAATGTTCACCTGTCCTACGAAAAGTAAACTTTCGGATTCCTATTGCGGGGAAATTACGAATTACGAGTCCAAAGCAAAGTCATCTGTTTGCCGCACAAGCACCGTTACATATTTATTTATGAGTAAGTTAGCATATTTCCTTTTGATTTAAGCCATAAATTAAAGTAAATGTTGAATTGAAGAATGAAAATAAAAATGGAGCAATAAAATGTGTACTAGGCATGTCACCAACGTCAAATACATTAGTAAGTATTCTCAAATCACAACTTTCATGTATAATGTAAGCATAGTTTTTCACTCAATCACATACCACTGAAACAATAATCTGATCATATCAAAAACATTTGCGCTTGTCTTTTCAATTATTACTTCAGAGATTCAAAATTTTCAGACTATCTATATAAATTGTTTCAACCACATTTCTGGAATTAGTTTATGATAGGGTTATACCAAAAAATATATTCAAAAATTACTGTACGAAACATTAAGATATATTTGAGTTCTAGAGTATTTCTTCTATTATTGCAGATTGTGATCAGAGAAGAAGGTGTCCATTTTATTATGAATGTATAATCTTTGCTTGTCATTCACCGAGATGGGTTACATGGGATCTAAGTATGTGTTCAATAAATATTAACTTGATACCTTATCATACTACATTACTGCATGTATTTAGAAACTATACCTTGATTTATAAACATTTGATGTCAAAAAGGAAACAATTAACCTTTTTTTTCCATTTATGATAAAAATGATGAAGTTAGCTGCTGCTTACTGTGTTAATGCAAAAAGAAATTATTGAAAAAATTTTAAGATTGTCATAGCTCGATAAATAAATGTGCATCAAACGCTTTTTGTTTCGCTGGAACCTGCGCAGATACAAGAAACTATACCTTGATTTATAAACGTGAGAAGAACTATGTGTAGTTAAAAATCAAGATTTGTTATTTTATCAAAATACGCAGAAATATTGATAGCAATAATAATTCATGTTTGATTCAAATTATTTAATGAAAACATAGTTTTTCTATGATCAAAAAAATTGACTATTTTCGCAAGCAAATTTTTTTTAGAGTGTCGTGTTTCGACGGATTGCAATCGAGAAAACTCAAATGAATTTATGTGCCACAATCTTGTATGCTTATATAGAGACATTTCTTTATCTGGTAAGTGTTTGAATGATTTATCATGCATTTGATGGAAGATAGAATTTTGTCAACATTTGCATGCTGCGATGTAAGCTATGAAGTTATAAGTTATAGTTAGTAACTATATTTTTATGTTATTATTTATTACTTGCAGTACTTTGTTTACTGAAAATATTCAGCAAATGATAAAGATATGAGATCAAGTTTGCAATATTCAAATTTTTTAGAACGCGCTTGGCATGCAAATGACACCTTCTTGTTAACTAATATTTCTTTTTAATATTGCTTATTTACAACAGGATTGATTCACCTCGCAGCATTTTAAAATTCGAAATGCATTTAAATGTTATAAATAAACATAAAATTTGAACCAAATTTTTATAAGCTTACAGATTATTGAATAGTAATTAGTTTAACTTCCTTTCTGTCCTTAAAATCCATTATTAAAGTGATTTGTTTTTTGCGTATTGTCCCGATCATATTCGTTTTTCATTTCATTCAGACTGCTGTCTTTCTAAACTGTCAACTACACTTCTTCAGATTGCATACGATGCAAATTCGATGAATTTTGTAACCTGCAAGACAAATGTGAACATGTCCAGCGACATTCAGGTTTGCATAACCTAATAAGTAGTCGACAAGATTCATTTAAAATTATAGAAGGAGTCAAGGACGTTCAATTTAATACAAAACTTTTTACTGCTTAACATTCGGATTGTTTAAGTTTCATGTTACTTTCAGTGCATTCCCCAACTATAAAAATTTTGTTGATCGCCATAGAAATATTTTGCGTAACATCAAGGTTAATTAAGAGAGCAAAGAATAGATATTCTTTGTATCAATCTTCAATTCGTACTCAAACATTATGAATTTCAGGATTTGAATGTTCTAAAAAGCAACATTTTTATTTTGCAGGAAGTTTCTATTGTTCGGTATGTTTTTTCAGATCGAAAAATTTAGACTCTAAATAAATATATGAACAATTAAAAATAAATAAATATAATCAAATCAATATCACACGTAGGTTGTTCTTAAAACAATAAATTACGAGAAAATGGTGTGTTTTTTTGAAGATTAGGCTCAGTCTATCGTCCACCATAATCACAAACTCGGGTAATATAACTTATATATATGGTTGGTTTTTGTTCTTTCAAGACATCGATACTCAAATTGCAATATTTTTAATCAGAAATGAAATTGGCGGATTCATTTTCAATTTGTTGAAACCGTTTCTTTATTCAGGTGAAAGAGAAGTTAAGTAAGAATGATGCAGAACAACATTGCAAGAATAACAACATGGTACTGGCTTCTATACCTGATAGAGGAACTGAGAAGGAACTTGAAATTGATGATGTTATGCTGCACTGTATGATTAATTTGTCTTGTTTGAAACTAAGATATATGTTATTTCTTACAGTTTTGCTACTTTTTGAGCATTTAGAGCAGTTACATAAAACCTTATTTATTTTCTGACTTACTTCATTTGTTGTTTGTATAGCAAAGACAGCTTTTTAATAAAATATTGGAAGGCAATAATAGTGTATTCACTGCTGGTTCGAGATTTCTTGTAAAGGAGGCTCAAATGATTTAGTTTGAAAATGACTTCTGATTATCAGTTAATCCGAAATAGCATTATTTACATCAAGTTTGGCCAGACTTTGCTTAAATAGCGAGCATCATTGAATGAATTTTCAGATTTAGCTTTGCAAGACAATTGGATCCAACTTTTAGGGGGCAAAAACATGTCAGATGAGAGAGAATTTGTCTTTCCTCGACAGTACGGATCAAGTTTTTTCTTTTGTAGAAGTAATGGTCCTAACTTTTCTTTGGAAAAGACTGAAATAATTTATTAAAGAGTTATTCATTGATAGATTATTTCTTTGATCAATAAATCTTCAACATTATAGATTTAAAGTTTTATTCATATTTGCATAGCAGTATAGACTATTTTGACAATATCTTGGAAAAATGAATAATCACATTTCACCTTTCTTAACTTTTCACGATGTACTATGTACTCATTTTCAGCTATGATAAAACGAGGATATCTTGCTACCAGTGCTACTAAACATAAAGGTTGCCTTTCTTTTATTATTTTGTACAACAGTAATTTAGTGGTGTTCAAGTTTCGTAGTAAATACTTTTTTTGTATGCTTTTTCAATATAAAATAATGATTCACGGATTGGATCTATACATTTTTAAATCCCTCATTATACAGGAAACGATGTTTTCTATTATTTTTACCAAGAATTTCAGGTCAGAAATGTCAAACATTTTTCACTTACTATAATGGCAATTGCTACATTGCGGTTTGTCACTATTTTTTAAATAATAACAGTTATAGAATTTAAAGAAGTGAAATTGAAGAATTTTAACACATTTAATTTTTTGATTCAAATATGAATGTAATTAGATGAGATAGTTATTTATGCTTGTTCATCAGCATTATAGCCATTCATTCAGTTTCACTAATATTTTCCATCATAAATCAATTTAAGAGGTTTAGTTTTTATTTTTAAAGCCATTTTTTAAAAATATTTTAAAACGCATTTTTCTATATAAAAGCAAATATTTTGCATTTTAATATCATCTAAAATTAAAGTGTTCTCTGCTAATTGCAAGAACGATTTTTGATTTGATTAGCTTGCAGCAATATGAGCTTACAATAATACCTGACAGTATTTGTTTAAGGGCTTTTCAAACTACATGCCACGTTTTGCGATCCGTTCTATATGCCATATATTGGATAGCGAGATGATTGATATCAGAAACGAGGAAGAAGCATTGATAGCTTATGGTGCATAAGCTTTATACAGAACGATTAGCTAGCTGCATGCGAAATTACTCTTGTGTAAAAGTAGTGCAAGTGAAAGAACTGAGATTAATGCATTGCTGTTCAATTTGGGAAAAATTTGGAGTAGTCACTAAAGATTTTATTGACTAGAATCTCTTTTGAAATTATTTTTTAGCATTATAATACTGATTCGCACCTTAGCACTAAACTATTCGACAAGCTTCAAGAAAAATTAGAGAAAGATGAAGGAAAGAATCTTGTACATTAGAAACATTTTCAGGAATGGCTGGGGGCAGATCATTCTGGTTGGGTTTGAAGAAAGGTAGCCTTCTCTGTACTAATAATATATCGTAAAGTTAAAATAAATAGTGCAATTATGTTCCTTTGAGTTTTTCCCTATTAATTTCTCTTCTTGAAGACAAGTCTTAATACTTTCATAAAAACGGTTTGCTGGCATCATTTCATGTGATTAATACGGAATATGCTATCAGAATCGTTTTCAGTGCTTCAAGTATCACCCATTGAAAAATGATTTTAAGAAAGAGATACATATAACGACTCACTTCAAAAAAGCCCTTCATACAAAAATTATCGTAATTCACAGTAATTTTTAAGAGAAAGGTGAGTGGTACTGGAATATCGGTGACAATCATGATCCAGCTATCTATTTCTTCTGGACACCAGGTGAACCAAGGATTTCCGAAGACAAAAATTGTGCTTTCTCTCCAAATGCAGGCGAGTGGAAAGCCACCGACTGCTCGTCTAACAAGAAAGTGCAGGCATACGTTTGCAAAAGTAAGTCCTAAAGATATTTTGCTTTTAATTACTTCAGTTGAAGGTGTTCAAAACAATTAAAATTAGTTTAAAACCTATCACATCTTCATCTCTTTATCATTACGATTAGTAGTGCACATTGAATACTCAGAAGAAAATTAAGATCTAAACGTCATTTAAAATATTGCGGTATCTTTCATGCACACGTTTATTAAGTAATAGATTATACACCTGAATCAGAACGTTCATTAACGAGATCATTCATATTTTCCTCCTAAACTAAACGAAAATTCTATGTAATCGTAGTTACTTCGTGAATTACATTAGTTGTAAACTGCAAAGGATTTATAAAATTCTTCTCGTCCAACCGAAAATTTGAATATATAATACGACTTTTTAATTTTCAGCTAAGGCTTATTCAAAATAGCAGCGAGGAGAGATCCGATCAAAGTGTTTGCGTTTGCTTTTTACTTACATCTGTCATACCATATTTATGTATCGAAATATTTGCCATTCATTACTTCATGTTCCCCAACTCAAATTTATGGAAAAAATTCAAATTTATCTAATTAAATGCAGTTATTCTTCATTGTTTATTCCATTTCTTAGGATGAAATAAATAAAGTAAATTTTTATGCTCTTAAACGTTTTTTCATTCTTCAATTAAGTTTCGAGTGATGAAAACTTAATTGAAAATTCAATAAATCGTAGCGAAATATTATTTGTTCAAATGCTTACTGATTGCGTACTCAACCAATTATTACTTAATTTCAAGTCACGAGATTTGCTCATCTTTTATATCTGATAATTATTAAAATATGAAGGTTGAATATGGCATCGAGTTCCTTTGCAAGCTGGTAAAATAGATCTACCAAGAGAAATAGAGAGTCATAGGACAAATTTCCAATATTTGTCTATAAAACTGCTAAAAAAGAAGGTGCTAAATTTACTGCTTTTTCACTACTGAACATGTAAATATTCTATTTATTAACCAGCACTTGATAAATGTACTTTTTGCTATATACAAGGAAGTCAGTTGATCCACTTTTCAACAAATAAGCTAACAACATTAACAATAAGACGGAATATATCTGCTCTTCTCAACAATTACGCTGTAAAATCTCAACAGGAACCATCAGTACTGACAGTATAGATAGGTGAGTTCCAAAGACCTAGCTGACAATTTCAACTAAGCTGAATCTGCATTATTCTTTACAGATAAGCTTATTATTACATCACAAACATACAATAATTTTTAACAAGTAAAGAAGTCTGCATATCTAAAAAATATGTTTAAAATAGCACTTAAGTATAAAAATTGCTAAAGTATTCGTAGACTGAAGGGAATTAAATCATTACATCCGTCAACATATATGCTAGTCAACTCAAGTCAAACAATATTAGAGCAATAATAAACCAATAAAGTCTTTCAATATATAGGAGAACACTCATATGAAGCAAAATACATTGTTGTAAGCAGTAATCAAAGATGCAGAGCTGAGTACTGAAAGAAGAATACCACAGATTTATAATGCATGCACAATTTGCCATAGAAAAGTCTTGATTATGCTAGCTTAAACAGAGAATAACAATTAAATGATGGCCCAAAAATTGTCCAAAACCTGATGAAGTGGTATCTGATGACACCGTCTTATGCAGAAACCGCACTAATGGTTCTTAGCTGGCATGTCTGCCCAATTACTCCTTTTCTCAATAATTTAAAGAACACAAAACCGCAAATCATCAATAGAAATTAGGCGCGCAAAAAGGAATCAAGTTTGGGCGGTCTCATAATTATTGATTTTACATCGCCCAGCAGAAAAAAATTCAATACATTTCGAATCTATTAACCAAATAATTACAGCTAATAAGAGAGCAATGCTCAGAAACAGATTCAAATGCTCAAAGAAAGAACCAAGTACTGAGTACTTAGAACTAAATGCGCAACAATAAAACTAGGCATTCTTCTCAACAAGGACACAACTACATGGAATACCAATAAACTATTAAAGTCTCAAATATATCCAGATAAAACAATTGTAACTTCTCAATAATTAAACTAAACGTCGTAATTAGCCAATAGTAAGGCAACAAATACCCCAACTTCCCGTTTCAAACAACAATCAAATGGTAGCCCAAAATTGTCCAAAACCTGAAGAAGCGGCATCTAATGGATTTTTTTACTCTATGCATGCACTCAGTATTTTCCCAGAACATCTTTAGCAATGACTAATAAAGCACACTTTGATTTCGTACTGTATCGAAGTGATAGCCATATTTATCAACAAGTATTTGAGGCATGTAACTGCGAATATAAATAAACTTGCCAATACATCCCTTAAATGCTGTTCTCTGTCGTTATGTTTCTTAACAGCTCAAATAAAACAAACATTAGCTAATAGGTAGTAATTTTTCAGCTTCAATCTAACAAATTACCAGTTAATTAGTTGCATTGCTACAAACAGGGAAACTGTATATCGTACACACTCTTTCTGCCTTCTACACCAGAAAATGACTTGTATGCTCAACCATCTCCTTAGCATTTTTATTACATTGAAACGATGTAGTAGTCTTAACAGTTACGAGTAATCTTAATATTAAGTAGTCTTAACACTGCAATTCGCTTTGTAAATGTTACTAGACACAAACAAAAATTTATGTTATTGCATAAAAGCGAAGAAAAACTAATAAGCATTACAAATTTATACACAAAATACGTTGAATAAATTAAATGCAAATAACCAAAATAAATCATAAATCCAAGCACATATCAAAGTTGAGGACGAAAACTGTCTCGAGAAAAGCTGTAATCTGTGTATTACTAAGTGCTTTCATTCACTTATGCAACAAATATTACCAATTTGTGGAAAAAAAGATTCGTCTAAGAGTTTTTCAAATATTTCTCCAGCAATTGCTTTTTGCTGTCATTTATCATTAAATGACAATGCAGACGCAACCTCATGTCTTTGAATGAATACTGCATCGTTTCTGACAAAAATGAAAGATGAATAATTTTGATATATCACTTTAACTAGTTACTCATACTCCGTGCCTATTTACCCATCCATCTATCTGATACCTTATCTCATTACTGGAACGCACAGTTCTAGGAGAAGGGTGACAGAAAGTTCACAAATTAGACTAAGCAGCATTAATTCCTTTTTATACAGAATCTTTTATACAGAGCAGTTTCCTTTACGGACAATTGAACCCTGTACTTTACGACTAATTCAATGTGTATTCTTTCCTCAATTCTGCAATTCTAATCATTTCGGCACAGAAAGTTTATTGATTTTTTCAATAAATATGTGTGTGTACACGATAATGGCTTAACAGACTATGCTTGCGTGTACTTGGAATGTGATTCTTGAATTTGAGTCGGAATCCTTTTCTACGGCTATTAAACACAATCATTCATTGTAGTCATTCGGAACTCGAGAATAGTTATTTGTATTTCTTCGTGCAAAACATATTAGAAAGCCAAAAGATTTGAAATTTTAGCTTCAGCAACATAAAATATTGCCCTCCAATCATCTTTTACAGGACAAAAATCCCTTTCTTTAGGATACAAAATCACAGCTTTCCGTCGCGCAAGTTTGCTTGTATACCAAAAGCAGAAATGAAATATTCAGATAGTCTATACTTCGTTAATCATGCATAAATACTCAGGAAGAGATTCAATCAGAATTATCGATAAGTTTTGTAGACAAATATTGGAAATTTGTCCTATGACTCTCTATTTCTCTTGGTA
>UYYF01000582.1:0-11325 GCA_900618365.1 Thelazia callipaeda
ATAATAATAATAATAATAATAATAATAAATAAATAAATAAATAAATAATAAATAATAATAATATGAAAGCATCTTTCTCAAAAGTATTTCTAGTATTTTAAATCACACAAAATGTATAATAAAAAAGGAAGATAAATTTTAGGATTAAACAGAGTAAAAGTTTGCTAATGCACTGCAACTTTATTATTATTATTATTTGTGCTAGTATTTCATGAAATTATGACATAATTTCAATTAAATACTGATAAAGTGGGATACTGCTAAATATTAAATGAAGATCAAGCGCAAAGTGTTAAATTGATTGAGTAGACATGAATAAGCTAATCAAATTTACAATGTAAAAAGTATAAAAAAATATTTTTACTTCTAAAGGATTCAGTGAAAAGCTTGAATTAATGCTGAGATAGTATTAGAATCTTAAGTCTTGTTGTACAAAAAGCAATTTAGAGAGTAAACGTACCATTACCAATGACTGAATACGTGTGGTTATAAATGGATGTTTTCAACGATAAAAAAAATGGCGCGTCTGTTTCACTTAACGATAACGTTTTATTCTTAAAGCCAGCCGTGCAAATGCCAGCATAAATGCAAATAGAATAATGAAACTTGCGAAGATCTGTTGCAAACATATACTTTGCCTATGAATATAATTTCAAAAATTAGTAAAATTATAGTCTATGAAACAAAATAAAATTTTGATCACAGTGAACAAAGAATAGCTAAAAAAATTGCGAGTAAAAAATATGAAATTTTTAAAATTGGAGTAGAAATTAGAAATGTATTATCATATAGTAAAGGATTCACAAGATATGGCATGCTAAGATACGGTATGCTGATTTTTTAGCGTATTGTATAATACACAGAAAAGACAACAAAGAAAGACAGTACTGTTAAAGAAAATCTGATTTCAATAGAAATGAAAATGCGCATTATAAGCGAATCAACGCTTCGAATAAAATTTAATATATAAAAAAATTCAAAAATAGAATTTCAATAACAAATCCAAAATAAATATTGGCAAGAAGTGAAATATTCATTCTGCAACAAATTTAAACTCACATACGCTTTGCCAACATTTTGACGAGCTGAGAGCACTCCCACCAGCATAGGCCAAGAATTTACGTACATTATGATGGAGCCACCATTACTGCCCTTAATACTGCATGACATTTCAGAAATTCAGAGAGCTCTTTTGAGTTTAAATTCAGAAACATTTTACTTTGCATTCTGATCTGATCTAGCACTCAGTGATTGCTAGCAATGCTTTGCTTTGCATTGCATGCTCGATGAACGGATTCTGATGTCCAAAGCTCTTCTACGAGAGTTACACTTTCAAATTTGGTAATCAGAGCAAGAGAAGGAATGCCAGTCTCCCACACAAACCTCATATAAGGGCTTCTCGCCTTCAATCATAATAACTCGTCTGCACGCACTTCGAGTTATGCTTTCGGGGCATTCATCTATGTACACATTGTGCTCATAAGTTACTCTTTCTATTACGTTCATCGGATTCAACCCATTGCTGTACTTCAAATTTGCTAAAAACCATTTCCCTCACTTCCGTCATCATTCGGGTATTATGAATCTTCACTGCGCAAAAACGAAAAATACGAAAGTACTGTGAACAATAAAAAAAGAATTTTTAATTGCTTTATTATGAATATAGTATTTTTTCGTTCAAGAGAGATTAAATTTATTTGCAAGTAAATGCTTATTATAGGTTTATAGCATAAAAACTGAGTAAAATATAGTAAAATTTGAAGTGAAAGAGAAAGGCTTCAAGAAATTTAAATTTATGAAGCTCAAACTGACTGCTACGGCCAAATGAAGCAACGGCATAAACGCGTGATACATCCTTGGGTAATATTTCTGGAGTTAAACAAATTGGAAATAACATTTCAGTGGAACTGTCTATATGTTTATCAAATCTTGGTATCATAGTTTTTACTTCAAATATTGCTATATCAGAATATGGCTGATAGAAAGGAACTCCACGCATCTTAAAAGCAGTTTTTTGTAAAAAATTATTAGCTACTAATTCATTTCCTTTTTGTATTACTTTCTGATTCAATTCAGCAATGAATAAAATGAAATTTTGATAGTAAGTAGGTCTATTTTTCATAATTATTTGTTCAAACAATTAATTGTTTAAATTAACAAAAGAATCAAATAAATATTTTTGTTGACAATTAATATTTGAATGGAATTAAAATTATTAATTATAATCAAAAAAGAAATAGAAAATTGGATTTGTTATAAAAATCCAAATATATTACAATGGCTGGTTTGAGTAAAACAGATCACAATTCAAATTTTATCTCAATGATATAAAATATTTTGTCAGCGCTTTTTTTATTTTCTAAGAAATATCTAAAAAATAGCACGCAAAGAACTTTGCATTTGCTTATATAAAAAGTGAAGATTTTATCTTTTAAATTTGATGATAGCCATAAATTAATCAAAGTTAATAAAATATTAATTAATAAAATATTACTATAAATGATATTTTTGAATAATGAAATGTCGAATTATTAATTTACTTAATACTCTGAAAAAAAAATCAGTTTTTTATATTATTAAAAAATTTATTGCTCTTCCAGCTTTTACTTTTCGAGATAGTGTACGACTGATCAAGAATGACTGGTTTTTGCCAACGCAAGTAAACACTTTTAATTGGCTCAAAAAAAAGACTTAAGCTAATTAGTAAATGTCTTGACTTGCTAAGCTAATTAGTAAATGTCTTGACTTGCTAAGCTAATTAGTGAATGTCTTGACTTGCTATATAGAAGATAAACTTTTCTAAACTTTTAATATTTCACATTTCAATCTGGTTTTTAAATAAAGTGACATAAATACTCCAATTATTAATATTTTAATACGCAATGTTGTTGTAAAATGACACTATTATTGTTGTAAAATGACATTATTGTTGTAAAATTATTACTGTGAATTAAACTTTAAAAAGTGTATTTCTTTACTGACAACAGAATTACCGAAGGGTATGAAAAACTTTATGTTTAAATTCAAAATATTTAAATTTAGCAAAAAAGAAACTTGCCAAAGCTATGTTGCTCACGATGGATGAATTCAGAATAAGCAGTGAAACAGGAGTTATGCGTATTACACTCCTTGGCACCTTGTCCGGACATTCCTACAAGAAATGCTCTTATTTTATATCAATAATATTTTTTCTAATAAAATTTCTGCATAGAAACAGTTTACTTTGTTTGTTTATTTTGGAAACATTAAATTATTTCTTATAATATCTGAAATTACAGCAGTTCATTTAATAAGCATAATAATTTTGCAATTTCGTTCTTAAACTTAATAATAAAATATTTGCAATAAAAACTACATTTCGAATAATATTGTCGTATAAAACTGGATTTTTTTTGCTTATGTACAAACAAGTTGTTCCACCGTAAATCTTGAATTCATTTATTGGAGTATTCACAACCCCGCTGTAAAGAACTGATAAAAATGATTATGTATCAGAAACTTAATCAAACTTTAGACAAATTTGATAAAAGTAATTATATTATATATCAAAAATTTGATATTTAGTTACAAAATATAATACAACTTTTGTAAATCTGATTAAACGTGATTACTATTTCTTAAAATTTGAAACAAAAAATCAAATAATAAGCATTTACGAAATTAAAATGTTTTAATTTTATTATAATATAATTTATTTAATAAATAACTATATTTATCATTTGATTTTTTAAGTAGCCTTGTAACTAACATTCTTGCACGTTTTTTATAAGCTTAAAAAATTTGATCACTATTTTTTTCGCATTTTCATGACATATTAATTCAAGTTCTAGCATAAATGAATTAGACAGAAATGTATATTTATTAAATTTTGTTTGTTTTTTTTATTTAGCAAAAAAAGCACTACTTGTGTTTAAACTCTAAGCAACTGGCAGCAGTGATAATATGTCGATTACTAATGATTGAACCTGTACAGATACTGATAACATCTGCAAAAGATGCGACCAATTAATTTAGTAAGCCGAAATTCAAATTGAAGAAACCCTTAAATTAACCTTAAAAGTTTAACTTTGAAATGAAATGAAAAGCTGAAAAGCTGAAAAAAAATCAACGGAAAATAAATATTTCCGAGTGTTTCAATTCATTTAATTTATTCACTAATGTGGTATTTTGATTTAAGAGCTCTTACCTACAAATAATTTGCTTTTTTAAGGTATTATAAGCATGACCTGTTGATGCATTAGTTGTTCTCACGTGAATTATTTGCACCACATGCTTAAACCAACGGAATCCTCTACTTCCACCTGTCTTCGAACAATGACTTTTCCTGATCTCATTCTCGCGAATACTTAGCTTTTTAAATGCAGACGACAAGGTATCTTAAAGGTACTGCGCGTGAAACTAAGTCAAGTTGTTAAAGTAAGTTGTTAAGTTAGTTTAGTAATACGTTTAAATATTTAAAAATAAACATATGAATAATCTTAAATTTTAAATGAAGTAATATATTATCGATGAATATTATCATATTACGAGCAAAAGTTATAAGTATTAACAGTGTAATTATTAATGATAACAATAAGATTACAGTAATCTCATGATGTTAAGAAGTTGAAGAAATTTTGTTTCATTATTGACTCCAAGAACGTTTTTCGATTTTAGATAAGTTTTGTACTTAAACTAATGATAAGACCTACGAACGTGAACGGAAATGACTATTATAAAAGTAATAGTCATTTACGTTCACGTTTACGTTTGTAGGTGTTATCACTTAAAATTCATTTTTAGAAATCTGAACGAAAAATACTAATTATTTTCTTCTAATAAGCTTATGACAAAATGATTTGTTAACAACGTTTATACAGGGTATGTTATTAAGATTATTATTTTATTTTGTATGCCAATAGTTTTAAATAATTGAGCCTAAAAATTCTGACTTTTAACTAATACTCAAAAAGTTAAATATATTAAATATTAATCGAGTCTAACAAGAATGAGACATAAAATAAACAGCAAGCATCCAATGCAAAATCATAGCTGAAAATGAGCTTTTGCAGCAAAAAAACACACTGTTATGCAATTTGAATTGAAATATATAAGATATTTATTCATAATAATAATAATAATAATGATAATAATAGTGATAATAATATTTATTACAAAATAATTATTCATTCAAAGAGTAAAATATAAGCCCCTTGGAAAGAAGATGAAATTACTAATTTTGTCTGATAAATACCCTAGTTACACTGAACTGTAAAAAGAAAAAAAATGCCAAAAGAATTTTGCGTAATTAATAATTTGCATATCGAAAAAGCGATAGAAATGAATAGAAGCTTGAGCACTGCCATATTTTAATAGTTTTGATTCAATTAAAATGGCTGAGCAGTCTGCTGAAATGGAATCTAAAGATTTGCCTCTTAATGGGAAGTGAGAATGTTTGTAATTGTTATCATACATTTTGATTACTGCAGTAAACAATTTTACGAGCAATCTATTTGACATTTCTATTTTTATTTTTATTTTTCAACAAAGCGAAAATCTATTAATATTAAAAAGACAAGCTGAACTTATTTGCATACTTTAGGTTTAGCTTAAAATCACTGGCGTTGGTCATATCAAAAACGAAAGAAACAGCAGATCCCATCACGCTCTTCTGCAGGTTTCTTGTTGATTCTATTTTTCGCTTTCTTACTTTTGTAAATACTTAAATTCTATCAATTACAAATCAGAAAATTAACTTCGCTGTTTTTTCACTATTTTTCTAAATGAATATTTTAAATTTAAAAAAAAAGAAGAAAAAATTAATTACAGTATCTCTCAATTCCAGACGCATATTACAGTTTCATAATACAGTATCAGATTTGGAATTGCTTGAAATAATAAAACCAAATTTGATCAAAATATTTGATCTGTACAAGAATGAAGCGTATCAAAATAATTATCAATACTTTCGAATTTTTTTACTTGCCGTTCGTTTTATTTTTTCTCCTACAATATACCAAACATTTATATTATTTGTTAAATTAAGCTACAGAATATTTTGATTTAAAAAAAATAACTATGCTAATTTTCAATAATTCAATTTTTTTTAAATTTTTATTCACTGCAATAAAATTAATATTGAGAATATTTTCTTTCATAAAAATGGAATTGGATTTAAATTAATTTGATTTTAAAGTTTAAAACAATTTTAGTGTTACAGACAAAATATTTAAGTGATATAAATGCATTCAAAATATTTAATGCATTTTATGCAAATGGCATATTTACGAAAATATCGGAATTTTATATTAGTTGGATTAAACGTTGTAGTAGCAATCATAATTTCGTCCGATCCATTCTTATCAAAGCAGGAAGAATGAATGCTGAACCAAAATTAGTCATTGATATTGCGAGAAGGTTAGAATGCTAATTTTCCTGCAAAATGCTATTCGATTATAATAATCAAAATAATTAAAATTAGTAACTGCACTATAAATTTGCAACAAAGTGTAAATCTTTTTATATTTTCAAAGAAAATTTGCAAAGAAGGAAGAAGATCTAATTCTGATGAACTGTGAGATGAACAACACTGCCTCTGCAAGTAAGAAAGAACTGTCAAGTTATGCGCGGGATAAAACTATACAAAAGCAATTGATGGATAAAAATAAAATTACTCTGTCAACTTGCATAAAATTTTATAATGTTTGTTATTTATGAAGTATTGAAAAATGAATAATTTACAGAAAATTAGGATTAAAAATTAATTACTTTACTTTAGAAATTAGAAATCAATTCTTGATCTTTTTAAAAAAAATTATGAATGATATGATAATAATAAAAAATCATTTTAAAAAAAGTGATTTCTATACTTAAGTCATTTTCAAAAATCAATTAATGAATCATTTTTGAAATTTTTGATTTTTTTGTGAATGATATGTTTTTTCAATTTTCAGAAATCTGTTACTTTTTTGCATTTTATTGCTTAATAATATTCAAAGCTGAACAAAATTTGGAAAATGTATTCATTAAAAATTACGTGAAAGATAAATTAAACTTTAACAAAGTTACTATTTTATGTTTATAGAATTTATAACTATTTATCTTCTAGTAAAACTTGAAAAAAAACTATGAATGATAACTTTTATTTTTATAGTTTGCTCCTTAAAGCAAAACATTTTTAATAATAAATATAATGTGAATTATAATATACTTTCACTATTTACTTTTTCATAATTACAGAACAAAATGCCACCATTCAATTATATTTTTCAAAAATTATCTCTCCCAAAATACCAAACTTTAAATGGTTCTGTGAACTATATTTGTATGTTGAAAGGAATACCTGATCGGATTTATATGCTAAAAGTAAGAGTATTTTTTGCTTAATTTATTGTTACAAATATGTAATCATATTTACTTAAGCAAATTTACAAGTTTTATGAAAAAAAATATTAATAAAATAAAAAACTGGAAAAATTCATTTGAAAAAAACAAATTTTTAGGTCAGGCAAGAATATCAAGCAAATTTGGAATTATTTATGTACAGTAAAATTATGGACGATCTTCGCACTATATCAGGAATTATTGAAATTATTCAATGCCTCATGTTCACTGATAAATGCCTAATCGTTCAAGAATATCCATGTGCAACACTAGCAGTAAGTCGGTACTTTCATTGACTGATCGAAATTCAAATTATTATTGCAATTTTATTACTTATTAAGAAAAAGTTATTGATACACTTCAGCCCAAAATATTCAAGAATTTGATTTAGAGGACCGATTATAGTAGCCTGATAAATTTTTTGACTCCAAAGCAAACACAATTCCTTATTTGATGTTACTTTTGATAAATGTGAGTTTTTTGTGATATATCCATAAACTTTAGGATTTCATACAAGTGCAAAACAGCGGTAATTTAATTTTACGTGAGTCAGTAATTGGAATAATAGTTCTTGACTTGATGAAAATTTTACGATGCTTACAAAAAAATTTCATTATTCATGGATGCTTTAAAAGCGACAACATTTTCATTGCTAACAGGCTGTTAAATTTTCTGTTGCATAGAAATCTGATCACAAACTTTTTATAGTATCATTAAAATTTATGATTCTAATCAAAGAGTTGTTGATAAATTCGAATTCATTAAAGAATTTTTTACATGCCAAATTTTTAAATTATTACAATTTTAAATAAGTAAGTAATACGTTAACATAGAGACACAATTAACAAAATTTTTGCAGAATAAAAAATAAGTTAAATTTTGTTATGCTAAAAGGCGAAGCAGCACTATTAGTAAAATTAGGAAATTGGGATTTTGCAAATGAAAGTTCTGATAGCAAAGAATATCATGAAAATATCAACAAAAATGAAATCGTCATTAAATCTGAATATGTTAGTTTTATTGTAATATATTTATTCTACTAATGACATCATAAAAGCATTTTAAATTCAAAATTTTACAACAGTAATATAACACTTTACTGTGTCTAAAGCAAACAATATGATAGAATACTTTAGCTAAAATATGCAAAAATATATTCTGATAAGATAATGAGCAAAATTGAAGACAAAAACAATTTTCTCTTTATTTTTAACAAAAAAAAGCATGCCAAGATTTATCAGCTTTGTCTTTCTCTACTACTTTATTAAAATATTAAAATTATGAATATTAAAATATAATCATTTCTGAATTCTTTTTTTTTAAATTGTATTTTCACTTCATAGAAAGTAATAATTTTATTTTCTAGTGAAACTGATTTTTCTAGAGTAAAATGAAATAAAGCTAAAACTGATGTTACAATCATATAATGCAACCAGATCAAGAATTTAATCTATGTTAGAATAAAAAATCACTTTAAATGATAACTGAAACTGTGCAATCAATTCAAATTTTTATGCTTAATAAATCAATGTAAAACTTTAGTTGCGCAGTGAAATATTTAATAGTCGCAATGCTAACTTTTAAAAATAGGTTGAAAGACAAAAATATTTTTCAATTAATTTAGGACAATGATCAGTGGAACCACGAACGCGATACGAAGGATTTTATAAGTATTGTTCACGAACTATGTGATCAACCATTAGAGTACGTGGAATTATATAATAACAACATTTATGTATAAAAGTAATAAAGAGGAGCGTTGAAAAATTTTACGACTGTTCGGAGTTAAAATTACTGCATTCTTTTATTTGTATAAAATGAATCAACCAAATTTCGAGTCTTTAAAAGGCATACATTTTTCTATCAGTATCGAAAATAAAAAATCTAAGATTTATTTTTTATTTGCAGATGAAAAAATTCTCCTTAAATCTTCTTTAGTTTTTTTACTACAAACAAAAATGCTAATAAGTATAAGTGCCATTTTTGAAAATTTAATGCATGTCAAATCTAACACTATAATTATTTAACACTAAAACAAAAACAAATTCGTTATTATTTCAGGAATTTTTATATGCATCAATTATGGTTAAAACTTTTCGATTTGGAATTACCTTCTGAACACGAATGGAACACACTGATTGATGAATTAGCAGAAGCAGTAGATATTCATATAAATACAAACCGAGGAATTCCGTGGATTACAGCCCAAGCAGAATATAATGCAATATTTGACGATTTACTGCAAACAAACTTGGAAATGCGTTTATAATTTTATGGAATAACTTCAGTACACCAAAATAATAAACATAATAGAGCGGCTTTATTTACTTTGCTGTTCAATTCTGCGATTGTATTCATATTCCAAAAAATATTTAATACAAATTATAATAATTTTTCATTGAAAAGAAAATCTTCCTTGTTTACGCAAATCTGACATCAATAATGGTTAAGTATACTGTCTCATACCAGTCAATCTCTTTCAAAATCATGAATATTGACAGCAAAGATTAAGAATCCTGCAGTAGTATTAGCAAATTTTGTAGTAGTAGCAGAGAGCTAAAAATTTGATCGAGTACTCATGCATCCCAGAATAGTCAAGTAGTGAAGGACTTGATAAAGCGAAAAGTTGCAATAGTGAAATTTTAAAATATGAAAAAGAGAATTTACAATGAATTATACCAGAAACATACGTGCGAATTACACACTCTCTAAATACAGACACTGAATCTAAAACAGAAAGAACAAAAAAAAGATAGGAGATATAAAATGCAAAATAACAGAGAAAACCGCTGGTCTCTAAAATGAAACATCACTACAAACGTAATATAAAATTAATACTTGCATCATAAGAAATGCTGATAAGAATATGCAAGATTTAATAAATGATTCTGCACACGAAGTAACTCCACAACACTTTTATTTGAATGCACATAAATTCTCTTGCGCAAGTTCCGTAGCATAAATGACACAATGAGCTGCTTCATGTATCTCACTCAAATTCTTTCCGATTTCCTGAAAACGAATACAGCATAATTTATTTGCTAGAATAATAATGAATACAACGAAAAACTGAGATAATAAGCAGAATTACATTAACTTTACTTCGTAAACAGAGATAAGAATTTTTAATACTGCTTCTTTTTATAGCCGGAGAAAGTAAACATAGATGAACCAAATTAAACACGAGAGTAGTATTCATGCAAACAGACTTGATTTATTATTTGACATGACCTCTGGCCTTTCCTTCACCCCTTTAAATGAGCGAAATCTTCGCTAATGCCATGTAATAATTCGGTGTTGATACAACGCATAGACAGAGCGGTATTTGTATTTAATTTTTCTTCAGTCTGTGTAATAAGAAAGCCTCATAGCAGTAGCAGTTTACTTCTGTAGTATGTATATAAAGAGACAATTCTACAACAAATCCATTTCAGGCACCCTTCTATATCCTACTTGGGCTAATTATTAATCTGTCCCAATGAAGTTTTGGGATAGCAAATTCATGATGAAGATGTGGATGATTATTGCCTCACAGATGTTCTGCTCAGGGGTCAAAACGGTTTGTGCTCACTTTTATGCTTGAACTAGAAATCACATTTCGGTAAGAACTATCATTACAAAACATTTGCAGATCCACAAATAAATATGAATCGAAATCTTTTCAAATTACTTCTTGGTTGATGACCACAATTAATAATTTTCCAGGCGCCTTCTTATCTTTCTGCAAATGCTACAAACACCAATGGAATAAATGAACTTCATTATCACAATTTACGGACAAACTCCATCGAAAACCACTATAGATCCTTGGACTCCAGCAATCCCAACTATTTTCCCGTCCCTATGTCGTTCAAGGAATGTGATGATATGATAAATGAGTATTGGGCAAAAATGGAACAACAACCAGAAAATGTTTTCAGTATCAATTCCATGCAGGTAAAAATCCAAGTTTTTGAATCCTGT
>UYYF01000583.1:0-11309 GCA_900618365.1 Thelazia callipaeda
AATAAGTTCACAAATAAGATGGCATTTAATGAATAACTAATTTATTCTCATGAATATATAATAACAATATTTTTGACCTTTAAACTTTTTTTAATAAATATGACTAAATTAGACAATGTCACAGTTTCGATAATGAGCAATACATAATTTGGAATGTTGCAGAAAGTTCGATATGGAATACGCGAATACAACATTATGAAGAAGTTCGAGGAGATTCATCATCCCGATATCTGTAATTGGATTAGCACGAAAGTTCGCAGTTAAATATTTTTTAAAATAAGCATGAAAGTCACTTCGAGCGCAATTATTTAAATTTTTGAAAGTTATTACTTTAAAAATTATTACTATCAAAATGATTTACTTCAAAGAATAACGCTATGAATCAAAAATTTGCTTATATAATCTAAATAATAGTAAAGTTTAGGCTGGAGGCAAAGATATGAGCAAAGAAGTTTTGGCCATATCTGATGAGCTTAACGTATTTGCTATATATTTGGCGGAACAGTGCCCAAATTACAATATAATTTGTGCTGTACAAAATGAGATGCCTGAAGTTGAATTACCTAAAAATGTTACGGTTACTAATGTTAAATCATTTGAGGATGCCCGAAAAGTTAGTTAGCTGATTTTTTGAATAGAACTCGTATTTTTGTCTAAGTCAATTGAATAGAGTTTTACTAAAAGTTACTGAATATTTGAATATTTGTTGATCTCTTTATATTGTTGGCGCTAATTATTATTCAAAATACAGATTATTAGCAGGAATAACAAACCTTGATTTTTTAATCTTGTTTTGAGTATAATGACTGAATTACTGAATGGACATTGGTCAGGCAGGAAAATTCGATCTGATATTACTACTGGAAGTAAGTAAAAAAGCTGGAGATCTCGATAAATTATTGATCATGTGCAAAGAAATGCTATCAAATGAAGATGGAAAAATTGTAATTATGGCTCGGCCAAAAAGTCCTTCACCTCCTTTACCTGAATGCTGCAGACCTATTTGGAGAGAACTTTCGTACACACGAGATGAGATTCTTGCTGCAATTAATAATGTAAACTTTTTTCATTATTTAATCTTTTTTATCTTTAATTGACCTCTGACATTATTTTATAGGCAGAATTACAATCAACATGTGTGTCATCAAGTGTACCAGTAAGTATTGGAAAATTTGACTGGGAAGCAATACTGTATACTGGTAACATAACTGTGGTAAAAATGTGTCCAAAGTGTACCGAACAAGAAATTGCTAAATTCTGCAAAAGTCAATCTCCGCAAGTTGCATTTGAAGAAAAACTAAATGTTTTTTTGATTAGACTTAAAAGTTAGTCTGACGAAAATAAAATCTTTTCCGAAATATGTGTACCTTTTGTAGTGACCTTTTGTACGAAAAACTTTTGACGGTGGGGTCGTTAATGTTTTTCAATCCAAACAGTTCAAATATAAATTGCATTAGAAACAAATCAATCAGATTTAAACAAAATTCATATTTGATTCATTTATTCAGTGAAAATTGCTAAAGATTTTAATCAAAATTGATGTATTTCATATTTATAACTTTTAACTTTGACCTTTTATTTTGTAATTTTTCACTCCATTTTCTTCTAAAATCTTTGCCTTAACTTTTATTTATTAGTATTTCTTTATTTTTTTGGCATACTTTAAATTACTTGACCATATAAAATTAACTGGTTTTGCAAATTCTTACTTGCATTTCTTACAGTCATAGTTTGATGCGCAGAAATCAGAAGTAAGATAATCAATAATTTGTCAATTTCGCCTTCATAACATAGTGAAAACATAAACAAAATATAGTAAATATAATCTTGAAAAGTGAAAACTTACTGCAAAAATAACTTTAATTTGTATTTTTAACAATTTAAAAATTTTATCTCAACAAATGAGCAACAAAAAAATTATTAATAGCTTGAACCGTCTGCTAAAAGAGTATATAATCACTGCTAACATTGACGTGACTGAATATCCATTCATCTTTATCATGTAAATCAGACACGCACAAATGATAAGGAGCCTTGCAACCGTATAAACGCCATCTGTAAAATTTAATTAGCACATTTATTTTAGAGATTCTGAAACAAATAAATTAAAACATAGCTAACATCTGCGTTGTATTTAGAAACAAAAAAGAATTATTCAGAAAAGATTAATCGTATGAATAATGTGAAAAGCCGCCTTATTCTGAATAAATATCAGTCTTTTGAATAAGTTCGAAAACACGATTAAACATTTTGGTGCGAGACTCACTTTGATAAGCAACCTTCGATAGTTTTAGAATGATCTTTCCAACAAGGAATCAGATTTTGTTCTGGCCATGGTACTTTTGACATCAGTATCTGGTACTTTGTATTCAACAAACTTACATATTGTTGGAATAACTTGACTGGATAAAACGTGGAAATGTTAAGATTCGTAAAAATCCAATTTGACCGCGCGTGATACAACAAACTATCATTAGTACTGACCCAAAATGTGAACATATACTTGCAAAGTATTCAGAAAGTTAAAAAATGTAAAAATATAGATTATTAGATCGAGAATTATAAATATTTTATAAGAACGTGAAATTAAATTATTACTAGATTTTAGAACCATGCAAATATAAGTTATTGGATCTAATATTAGTTGATTTAATTTTTTTGCAGTATTGAAAAAATAAATATTTCTTCAGTTCAAGCAGAAAGCGTCTTAATTTGAAATAGTTTAATTAGTTTTAAATTTTCTCATGAGCAAAAATCTGAAACAAATTATGATCAGTCCATTTTTAAACGAGAAAAAAATTTGCAATGGAACAAATTAAAAGGAAAAATCCATACTATGAATGGTTTGTATGGTTTAAGAAACTCGCGAACTGTATGCGTGACAATAATTTGTACACGTTCAGGCATGAAAACTGTTTTTGATGGGCCTCTTTGCAAATGGAATTCTGCATTTTTGAGCCAGAAAAAATCAAGTTTAGGTTGCAATTCAAATTCCTTCCAGCCTGGAAACCGAACTTTCGCATGCTCGAAAACAAAACTTCCAGCCAAACCATTTAAATTATGTGCTTCACGTAAAAAAGGTAGCAAAGTTCCAGAACTGAAAAGTATTATTAATTTACTTTGTCAGTGAAAGTCATGCTGTTAGCACATAAAGTAATGTTAAGCCTAAGATTTCCAATTTATGACAGATTATTTCCTTTCAAAAAAATTTAGAAAATCTGTCAAATTTCGATCAAGCTTTTTTTACAGATTTAATGGAAGAATTAAAGTATGCCGAAATTAGTGCATAATTCAAGAATGGATTGAAATTTGCATACTTGGGAATGATGAACTCATCAGTATCAACTAACGCAACGTATTTTGCTGTGGAAGTATACAAACAATCATTCATGCTAAGTGTGTGACCAAACCGATAAATCCATCGATTAGGATCGGTCAAATCTGATCTCGGAAGCATTTGCCAGCGTATTAATCTAATAATGCCCTATAAGATTAGACTGTTTGATCAATTCTTCACGCGTCAATTGATCAAAATCAAAAATTGAAAATAAATTTAATTATTTTAGAATTAGACAGCCAAAAAAGTTTTTATGAGAATTTGTAGAGCTAAAAATTGCAAATATTTGTCGCAACTTATGCAGTAATTATTATTTTCTTGTACCAAATATTTTTTTGAAATTACAAAAATATTTAGATTTTTGAAAAAAATATATAATCGTTTTTCATAACAACTAAATTGGATTTAGCGTATTTTTTGCGCATTGTGACCAAATAAATACTCACATACCATTCGTTCATATATTTTGAGTATATCCATTGTGTGTTGATTAACTGAAACATAATAAATGTGAAAGACAGTAGCGCCTTGTTTGCTCCAAATCTTAAACTAAGCAATGAGTATATTTTATTTGGTGCAAAGCAATACACATATCAGTTTTGTCGTCAAATTTTTATTACAAAATAAATTAAAACGTTCTTTAGAAAACTTTGAGGCAAAAATCTATTGGGGAAATTTTTTTGAAAGTTAAAATTTATTTTTGTATATTAAAAAATATAATACTTTGATCTGAAAGCAAATAGAGTAATATTATTCTTAAATAATATTATTTTTAAAATTTGTTACTTTTAATTTGTGAGTAATTAGCACTTCAACTAGTAAATAGTATTCAAAAAAATAATAACAGGAATTAAATACTTCAATAAACTGAATAAGTGCCACATAATTCCAATACCAATAAAGTGGAGGCACACATACGTGTAGTGTGTCTTCATATTGTTGAGGTAAAATCTTCAGTGGAACTGTTATAATTTGATTTCGTTTCATTAAAAATATATGGTCCTAAACTATGTTTAAGACAGAAAATGCATATCTTATGTAAATAATTATAGTTAATTTTTATGAGTTAATTATTGAAGGATAATTTTTTTTGCAGTAAAGTTACTGTTCGTTCAATTTGAAAAACTGTTTTTTCAAAAATTTTTGTAATGAACACAGTAATCTTTGTGGTACGACTTTGTAAATGGTAGAACAAAAAAACAAATTAAAACTAAAAAAAATACGAACCGTATCAGTCGAGAAATTGGTATTGCTTAAACTGAAGACAAGCATAAATGAGAACCATTTGCAGTACGGTGCCCATTGCCATGGACAATGGTACTCCACAGTGACCTCTTTTACTGATATGAGAAATTTACCGTAACGCAGTAATACCTGAATTTCACGGCACTGACCAAAAGCGAGAACTCGGATCAAAGGCTCTTCAGATTTTCGCTGATCGAGAAAGGCTTTGTAGATAAATAGTGTGTCCTCTGTTACGGCTGACGTTACATTAGTATGAACGGATATTTTGTTTATGTCTAACTTCTTAAACAGTTTCCACCACCACAGCCACAATGAATCCATTATAGTAGATGGAATCTGAGCTAGGTAAGACTCAATACGATTCTTTATGACAATTGCTTCCATCCATATTCTCAAAACTTGTTCTTTCAAAGTTGCTTCATCATTTTTGTTATTCATAACTCTTGACATAGCTGTTTCTTCAGATGCTTCGTGAGATACTACATAACGGACAGCAAGCGTGAACTGTAATGCATACCAGCAAGTTGATAGTAATACCAAAATCACTAATATGAAAAATAGCTGACGAATTGATTTGCCCGACCTCAGTGACATAAAAATTTTTCTCTTTGTAATATTCTGAATTGTTTCTTTGACAGCAAAATTGAAATGCCTGAACAATGCTTAGAAATTACTTGACCCGATTACATACGACCCACAAACATACGCAAAACTCAATTAATTGAGCTGGGATTCAACTCATCAAACTCTGTAACTCACTATGACTTTAAAAATAAATGCATACTCATCCACAATTGTCTTTATTGAAGTATGCGCAATTGGAACGATAAGTGCTAGCATTGTATATAAATATACAATAATTCATTTGTACTAAAAAATATCACAGTATTGGCTTGAGACATTGACAGAAATGGTTTGACATATATCCTTAATGTGAGATATTTTGAATTCTAATTTTGAATGCTCAAATTTGAAAGTAGTAAAAAATTCATACCGTAAAAAAGAATAAAGTAAAATCCCACAGAGATAAGACTTATTTTTGTGAGGGCTAATATGTTGCATATTTGTGATATTGTAACGGTGATTCTGTGGTGAAAGTGCGCAGTAAATTGTGCCATTAGAAAAATTCTTTATTTTCGTAAAATTCATCTACTGAATTTTGTATACTTAGAAAATAACTTAAATAAAAGTTTTGATTTTGAATTTTAAAATTAGTGAAATTAAAACTTATTGACATGTAATACGAAATTTTGGGCAGTCATTCTTCTTCTTGTTAAAATTTGGCCACTGCAATAATCACTCTGATAATATTTATTAATACACTTTGTTTAGAAACAATTCTTTTGTAAATTTTAAATAAAAGTTTTAGTAAAAGTGTTGGGATCTTTTTTGAGTAAGCTTAAATTACACATAACTAAGCAGTAAATTTGTTGCGTATTATACTTACTTTCGACTATTTTGCTTCTTGTTGTTAAAGTTTTTCTGCTTTGAGTATGGCATTCTCAGCCTTATTTTTGAAGTTTTTTGACTTGTCATTCAATTCAAAATAGATATACTCTCTTTGTTAGTTAGCAATTTTCCAGTACGTTTCATAGAATTTTTTTGAACAAATAATAATGTGGCGGACTTTTTGTAAAATTCAAATTTTGTGATTAGTAAGCTGTGATTTCTTTCAACTGCTGTTAGAATTTCAGAAATATTTAAGTTAGCACGTATACTATAATATTAATACGTACATTTGCAAATATTTGAAATTTTAAAGTTTTTCAATACTTTTTAAATTTGATAATTTTTGTAAGTTCAGTGACTTCTATTATTATAGTGCTTTTGAAGGATTATTTATTTTGGAATGTACTCAAATAATGAATTTGATTGAAATAATGAATGAAAAATAAAATTCTAAATTACTTTGTTTTAGGTTAAAAAAATGAATATTAGAAATTTCGATATTGTATGTAAGTAAAAAAGCTTTAAATATTCTCAGTGTTTTCAGTCAATCACAAAACCATTACTGTAAAATTTCTGGTTTTTTATGAGCTAATACAGATCTGATCTTTAAATGTAACACAGATCATTTAAAAAATTTTGACTGTTATTAAAGTCTTGACCTTTGACACATCTTTTATCGAAAAATCATCACATTGAGCAATATTTATATGTTCTGTAATAATTCTTGACATTATTGTTTAAGTTTCTGACTTAATTAGGCAGCTTTTTTTTCTTTTTTATTTTTATACAAGCTGACCTGATGCCTAGAAATTAATTATTTTCAGAATTTGAAATATATTTAAGATCGTTTGGACACACTATCTTAAATATACATTAAAATTTTACCTTCTGCTGAAGTAAACTTTTGCAGTGTAATTTAAGATATTTAAAAATATTGCTTATACTTTTTTAAAACAAAAAAAAGTGGGGAAGTTGCAAGTAAAGAATTAATAATATTTTTGAAATTTGATGAAAACGATCCTTCTGAAAATTTGAATCGTTACTCGATGAATCTGTCAAAAGCAAAATATTTGAAATTTTATATATTGTAATAAAAATGAAAAAGTGGAATACTTTAAATTTTAAACTTTTCAATAAAAAATATGCTAAACTTTTTATTAGCTTATTGAAATTACTTGCTGCCGCCCAAATAATATAAATAATATATTATTTTTGCAATAAATGCAGACTTTGCAAGATATTTCATTACAAAAACGTACCAAAGTGTTTTCAAAAAACGTTTTCGCCCACAATAAGAGATTAAACTATAATTTGAAGTGAATAAAATGGCTGTGCAATTAATGGCTAAATTATTGGCAGCAAATATTTTTCAGTATTCACTGGGAGTAATTTCTAAATTTGAATATAATAGTCGAGTGAAGTCTGAATATAAGTCAAGTAAATATGTACGTAAATACATGCATTTATTGCATTTAATTCATTAAAAAAAAGGTCAAAATAAGGAAGTATTTAAATATTTATGAAAAAAGAAAAATAAATGAAAGAAAGCATTAATTTTGTTTATAACAAAGATAAGGTCAAGGTCAGAAATGGCAAGAATGAATAAAAAGTTAGTTTGTTGAGCAATTGATCAGATCAGTGCATTTAACCGCTGGATGCAAATCAAGCAATTTGAAAGAAATAATTGAAAAAAATGTATGCAAGAAAAGAAGACAAAAATGCCAAGAAGACAATTTACTCGTAGAAAAGCAAGTAAACAAATAATTATGAATGGGCTGCGCGAAGGAGTTACTACTACTATAACAACAATAATTACGATAATACTAACCTTGGAAGAATAATCATTCTCGCATGTTATTACCAAAATATAGTTGGAAAGTCAGACAGATTCGGTAACTATTGTTATTCAGTCACCTGAGTGCTTGGTCACACATAATGACTAGGTTCCGTTTGTTTTTCAGTAGCAAAGGGTCAAATATTTTTTAAAAGGTCATTTAATTAGTATACGATACTTGTTAACACAAGTACATCAGATAGTACTACTTTCATTCTAAGTGACTGCAAGTAATTGCAATTGCTGTATATTTTTTTACTTTCAATAAAAAGTGCTCCATCTTGACACATTTAGTTTTGATTAATTTTATGAAATTATTTAAATGCTTTATTTTGTATCTTAAAATGATTTATTCTTAATGCTTTTTACATTTCGAGAATAGTTAAATTTTATTTTCTTCTTACTTCATTGCTCGCAGATGTCGTCTAATCACCTGCCTTCAAGCACCGTTCATCCACAGCCACAACCACATGTGCTGCATTTGAATTCGCTCACATTATTTTCCAAGATAGTAAAAAACTTATCTGATTACTTCATCATATCAAAAGTATAATTATTATTCCTAATTATCAAGTCCGCATGTACAGCAATGACTTAATTTAACATTTTTAAGTCGAAAAAATATTGTCAATTTTATGAATAAAAAACAAAATTATTGACATTGAGATAGCCTTGGAGTACAAATTAAAAATACTGCCGTAAGAAAGATATCGAGGAAAAGAATCACTTCGCTGTGGTTGCATTTTTGGAACTAACTTCTGTGAGTGATAAACATGTCTGAATATGATCTATTTATAAGCATATTATTAATATTTGTCAAATATATCAGTTAAATTTGGTAAAAAGTTTGAATTCGTCCACAATTGCTTCAAAAATTAAAAAATTACCATTTTTGTTCTATTTTTATCCAAGCAAACTTCCATCGCAATCAATTCGCATCAAAACATCGCAGATTGCAATCTTTGCAGTTATTATTAATGCCATAATTATTAATAATGAATGAATGCAAAGAATGTATTTCTGATGCCATTTGACTTTATTGAAAATGCAATCTTTTTGTTTGGCATTTTTTCAACTCAATTTCATATTTTACATTTATAAAACAAATAATTACTTCGCTTGCAGCAAATTTTACTTTATGCAAATTTTAGCAAATGCTAATTCTATCTGATTTTTGCTTCGATACAAAAATAATTTGCTGCACGTCTTTTCAGCAGTATCATTTCTACTTGAATTTGCTTTTAACCCAAAATTATTCCACTTGAATTTAGCTTTTGACCTAAAATTATTTGATATTTAATCTGAATTATAACTGAAGTGATGCACTAAATAATGGTACATTTTGCCTTTGTGAATTAATTGAGCGAAACATTGAACAAATCATTTGAAAGCATCTTGAAGAATTTTTTCATTACTCATATTTTGCAGCACAAAATACTTCTAATCTTACGTGGGTTGCGCCAACTTGCTGACTTACCAAACTAAGCAGCCTCAGGTTAGTTAACAAACGTAGAAACATCTCGCTACAATTATCTGACAAATTCCCACATTCTAATTTACTTGCAGATGGGAGCGCATCTATTATTACATTTGACCCGAATTTCCTGACATTGCAGGAAATCCAATCATTCTATACTTGGCTATATTTCATATTTTATCTCTAATAAATTCCCTGAACATTTGCACTGTCAGTCACAAAATAAATTGCTTTATCCATTTTTTGTATGCAAAGAAAGTGATAAATGTACAAGTAATGGACTTATGCAGTGCATATCTCCAATATATCTCAAAAGGTTAGCTCAAAGTTGAACCTTTGACCTCATTTTATTGACCAACTTTCTTTCTCTAATTTCAACATGTAGTAATTAAGGTTAAAACTTTTGTATTCATATTAATGGAACCAATCTATATGCAAATACACCGTATTATCAGTCGCAGTATAGCGAATTTTGATGAGGTTTACAGTTGAATTGATTGTAAGAGAAAGTTCAACCTCATAGCATAGCTATAGCATAACACTTCAGTAGTTGTCATCAGTGGGTGATGCCTTCCGGATGTTACAGGTCACCTTACCGTCTTTATCGACCGTATCAGCTAGAAGTACCACCGCCATCAGCACTTGTTAATGGTTCTGCTACACTTTACCGTACTCCAAATCTTGATGTGTTATCTGAAATCAATCGGCGATCGCGACGATTAGAACGTATTGTATTTTACCAAAAGATTTTAGCAATCACTCAGGTAATTTGGCAGCAAAAACGACTAAAATATCAAGTTTTTTAGTAAATTTTAAAAGGAAGCAAAATGGAATTTTCAGAAAAAATGAACTTTGACCCTTAACGAAATATTATGCAATTATAATTCAATTTTTTAAAAAAAGTTCAGCTGAATAAACAATAAACTTTGAGCAATCTACTTTGCGCCCTGTAGGTCATTAGTTTTGAATATTACTATTTGCACAAAACCTCTCAATACGAGGTCTTGTACTGAAATCATTTAAATTTAAAAAATGATCTATTACTAGTCTATTGATCTAAATATTCAATATACTTTAATATTATAAAAATAAAAAATAAAAGGAAATCAAAATTACAAAAAACGGCAAAAATGAATAAATGATAGCCATTTTGTTAATAAATTTTTGTATAATAAATATAGTTTCATTGTCAAATATTTTTCAGCTGCTATTTTCACTACTTCTTATTATTCTGGAAATGACAAAAATTTTGTTAGCTTGGGAACATTTCAAATTTTGGGAACAAAAATTCATTTTGGTATGACTTTAATTTCAGGTCTGGAACCTAAAAAAGCACTTGGTTCTCATTTTTGACATTTATATGATTGTTAGCATTTATGACTTTTTATTTAAGTTTTTATTAAAAAACTTTGTTATTTATAATTTAAGTTTTTCACTAAGTAATCCAGTGTGTTTTTGCATCTGAAGGTAGTATTCTATAAGTATATTTATTTACTGAAAAATAGTTAGCATTATAGGTATGCGAAATATGTCAACCAATTTTTTTCGTTGTTGCATCATTCGTTTTGTTATTTTGTGTTTTGCGACCAACCAAATGCACATCGCAGATTGCAATTGCATCACTTGTCGCAACAATAGCGCCACTTTTAATCTTTCCAACTCATTCGCCATTTGTAATCAGTATGTTTAACAGCTTTTAACTTTCTATAAATTATCAAAATTTTAGAATTAAAACTGCACATTGTAGTTTCTTTGGTTCTTTGTAGTTTTCTCATGCATTACGAAGTTATTTTTGGTAGTTTTGTGGCACTAAATTTGTTAATGCAATAACAAAATTCCCGCAATTTTTATTTTTCGAAAAATAATCAAATTGAACTATAAAAATTTTTTAAACAATTTATTAAAAAATACAAATATGATTTTGAGTGTGAAAAGTTACTGAAATATTTTAAAAATATTGTATTTTT